>CM026897.1:2173361-2210360 GCA_015227895.2 Colaptes auratus | reverse complement strand
GAGGAGGAAGTTCTTCCCAATGAGAGTGGTGAAGCCCTGGAATGGGTATCCAGGGAGGTGGTTGAGGCCCTGTCCTGGAGGTGTTTAAGCCCAGGCTGGATGAGGCTCTGGCCGAATGATGTAGTGTGAGGTGTCCCTGCCCATGGCAGGGGTGTTGGAACTAGATGATCCTTGTGGTCCCTTCCAACCCTGACTGAAACTATGATACTATGATACTATGAGGTGTTTAGGAAGATACTGAATGGGGTGCTGGGTGCCATTGTTTAGTTGATTAGATGGTGTTGAGTGAGAGGTTGGACTTGATGATCTCGAAGGTCTCTTCTAACCTGGTTAATTCCATTCCATTCTATTCCATTCCACTCTATTCTATTCTGTGCTATTCTATTCTATTCGGAAGAGGGAAGAAGGAAAATGGAATGGGTGTAATGGTTAATGTACCCCTGCATAAGCTGTCTGTTCTCCCAGTGCAGAAGTGAGGGAAAAGCAATTCATGGTTGAGATGAAGAGATAAGACTTTAATATAACATAAGACATCATTATCACAATGCTAATTATTGTAGCTCAGCCTACTTGCCGGGGAGGGGGAAGGCAGTGAAATACAGGAAAGCAAAAAGCCAGCATGAAACAGAAAACCAAAACCAGTCACCTACCCAACTCCTACCTGTCTCGCCACCACCACCATGCCTGCAGAAGGAGGAAACATCTAAGAATCCAGAAGCAGCAACCAGAACAGGAAGCCTCTCACGTTGCACTCTGAACTTCAAGCCCTGTAATTCTTAGCTAGCACTTTCATTCTTGAAGGTGGCATGACTGAAGGATGGTAAAGAATACAGAATTAACCAGGTTGGAAAAGACCTTTGAGATCATCAAGTCCAACCTATTACCCAGTGCCATCTAATCAACTAAACCATGGCACCAAGTGCCTCATCCAGTCTCCTTTTAAACATCTCTGGTGATGGTGACTCCACCATCTCCCTGGGCAGCACATTCCAATGGCCAATCTCTCTTGCTGGGAAGAATTTCTTCCTAACATCCAGCCTAAAACCTCCCCTGGTGCAGTTCGAGATGTGTCCTCTTGTTCTGGTGCTGCTTGCCTGGGAGAGAACAGACCAACCCCACCTGGCTACAACTCCCTCAGGGTTGTAACAGCAAGAAGGTCTCCCTGAGTCTCTCCAGGCCTAAGCAACCCAGCTCCCTCAGCTTTCTCTCACAGGGCTGTGCTCCAGACCCCCTCCCCAGATTTGTTGCCCTTCTCTGGACACCTTCCAGCAACTCAACATCTTCCTAAACTGAGGGACCAGAACTGGACACAGGATCAAGGTGTGGCCTAAGCAGTGTGAGCAGGGCACAGGGGTGAAATCACTGCTCCTGCTGGCCACACTCTTCTGATGCAGGCCATGGTGCCATTGGCCTTCTTGGCTGCCTGGGCACACTGCAGCCTCATGTTCAGCCTACAATCAACCAGTACCCCCAGGTCCCTCTCTGCCTGGCCGCTCTCCAGCCACTCTGACCCCAGCCTGTAGCACTGCATGGGGTTGTTCTGGTCAATGTCTAGAACCCAGCACTCGGATGTGTTAAATCTCATGCCCTTGGACTATGAATGACAGCTTCAGATTCAACTCAGCCCATGACAAAGGGGAAAACAAAAAGGGGGGAAAAGTAGGTAAAAGCCATCAGTTGGTTCTTCCTTGCCACAAAGACCTGACGCACACACTCCAGACCCCTGCCACTTCAGCAGAAAGGAAGAGTGTGGTACAGAGAGCCCAGTTTATCACTGCTTTTTCCAAATAGGTGTCTGCACCTACAAACACATGCATAAACCACAAAATCAGTGCTGGGGCCTGCTGCTCTAATACTGATTTGCATGAAGCTGTGGAAATGAGCTGCGCCTCTATTAGTTTCTTTTGTTACTTCACATGTGTACGTCTGCAGTAATTACAAACAGCTGATAAACTGCCTTTTTATGATGGTATGTAAATGTGCTGATAGTGCTATAAATAATCACTCTACACACTGTAAGAAACACTCTGCTAATTATTTCTCCCTTACCTCATTTCCCCTCTTAACGTAGTCTCAAAAATTTCCCTCTGCTCTGCAGCCTTTATCAGGCAGCTATTTCAGTGCATTATCTCCTTTATAACTGGGTGAAATATTACCAATGCTTTGGTTTTGGCATTTCCTTTCTAAGGAGAAGATGTCTTGTTTGGGACAGTTTCAAAGGCTATCCATTAAAAGTCAAAACTACATCTGAGATGCCAGTGCTGGAATTTCTTTCACCTGGTTTGAGGGTAGAAAACTATTCTGCAGAGGTGACATGACAGTGAGCCAGACCTCATCAGCATTAATCAGAGCAACTTTGCTGAAGACAAGGGAGTAATTTTCCTTGTAAGGCGCTGGCCAGGTGTTCTCTCTGCAGCAGTTCTGGAGTGGCACCAAACACCAGCCTCCGGCTGCAGGAGGTATCTCATGCATGCAGCAATCCCTACTGCAATTGCCACTGTCTCTTTTTTTTAATTCTTGCTTTGAAAGTCTAGAATTCTATCAATTCATTAAACTTAATTCCTATTCTCAGAGCAATGTAAAAGCTCCCTACCATACAGCAAGCGAGCGCTGGTGGATTCTGTCTCCTTACTGATCTCCCCTTCTGCTTTACTTCTCAAGTAGATAAGCAAAATTCAGCTAAGGTGATTCATTGGTTCCTGGCACTAAGGCAGTTTATGGCAATGCCTACTCATAGACTGTTTTTCTGACTGTCATTTACTGTGTCCATTTCTGGGCCCCTCAGTTTAAGAAGGACATTGAGACTCTTGAATATGTCTAGAGAAGGGCAATGAGGCTGGGGAGAGGCCTCGAGAAGAAGCCCTATGAGGAGAGGCTGAGGGAGCTGGGGTTGATTAGCCTGGAGAAGAGGAGGCCCAGGGGAAACCTTCTTGCTGATTACAACTACCTGAAGGGGAGTTGTAGCCAGGAGGGGGTTTGGTCTCTTCTCCCAGGCAACCAGCACCAGAACAAGAGGACACAGTCTCAAGCTGTGCCAGGGGAGGTTTAGGCTGGATGTTAGGAAGAAGTTCTTCCAGCAAGAGAGATTGGCCATTGGAATGTGCTGACCAGGGAGGTGGTGGAGTCACCATCACTGGAGGTGTTTAGGAAGAGCCTGGATGAGGCACTTGGTGCCATGGTTTAGTTGATTAAATGGTGTTGGGTGATAGGTTGGACTCGATGATCTCGAAGGTCTTTCCCACTGGTAATTATTATTCTATTCTATTCTATCTATCCTATACCTATCCTATCCTATCCTATCCTATCCTATCCTATCCTATCCTGTTCTATTCTATTCTATTCTATTCTATTCTATTCTATTCTATTCTATTCTATCCTATTCTACTCTATTCTATTCTCTCTCTCAATCCAGAGCAGAAGCAAGTAGCACAGATACATATTTACAGATGTGTTCTTCACAGAATGACAGAATCATTCAGATTAGAAAAGAGCCTGGGACCAAGTCCAACCATTAATCCTACTCTACAGATTTCACCCATAAACCATATCCCCAAGCCTCTAAATGACCTTTAAACACATCCAGGTTTTGTGACTCAACATCCTCCCTGGGCAGAACATTCCAATGCCTGACCATTCTTTCTGTGAAAAAATGTTTGCTAATGTCCAGTCTAACCCTACCCAGTCACAGCTTGAGGCCATTCCCTCTTGTTCTATCACTAACTACCTGGAAAAAGAGACCACCACCAACCTCTCCACAGCATCCTTTCAGGTAGTTGTAGAGCATGATGTGATCTCTCCTTAGCCTCCTCTTTTTCAAACTAAAGAGGCCCAGGTCCTCAGCCACTCTCCAGGCCCTTCACCAGCTTCAGATGACTGAGAAAATCTGTTCAATGTATTCTTGTATCTACTGTTTACATCTCAAGGGAAGCGTTTCCTACTTGCCCCTGAACATTCTTTTTGGGAGGCACGTGAAGTGCATCAGTAATTGCCCAAAGCCCTTTTAACCAGGATGTCCAGCTAGCACAGCTGGAAGTCTTTCTGCTTCTTACAGATACTTAATGTATGCTGAATTCAGAGATGGGCCATACTGAGGTCTTGGCTCCAAAGACCTCTGAGAACAAAGTCAGACATGGGATCTCATTTTGCTTTTATGCTACATAGCTTCACTGCCAATTCAAAGAAACAGGCCAAGTAACAATACAATACAATACAATACAATACAACACAATACAATACAATACAATACAATACAATACAATACAATACACCACCAGGTTGGAAGAGACCTTCAAGATCATCACGTCCAACCCATCAACCAATCAAACCCACCTAAAGACAATCAAATATAATACAATACAATACAATACAACCCACCTAAACAACTAAAACCATGGCACCAAGCACCCCATCAAGTCTCCTCCTGAGCACCTCCAATGAAGGTGACTCCACCACCTCCCCGGGCAGCCCATTCCAATGGGCAATCACTCTTTCTGTATAGAACTTCTTCCTAACCTCCAGCCTAAACCTGCCCTGGCGCAGCCTGAGACTGTGTCCTCTTGTTCTGGTGCTGGCTGCCTGGGAGTAGAGACCAACCTCTGCCTGGCTACAACCTCCCTTCAGGGAGTTGTAGAGAGCAATAAGGTCGCCCCTGAATCTCCTCTTCTCCAGGCTAAGCAACCTCAGCTCCCTCAGCCTCTCCTCATAGGGCTTGTGTTCCAAACCCCCACCAACTTTGTTGCCCTTCTCTGGACACCTTCCAGCAAGTCAACCTCCTTCCTAAACTGAGGGGCCCAGAACTGGACACAGGACTCAAGGTGCGGCCTAACCAGTGCAGTGTACAGGGGCAGAATGACCTCCCTGCTCCTGCTGGCACACTGCTCCTGATGCAGGCCAGGATGCCATTGGCCTTCTTGGCTGCCTGGGCACACTGCAGGCTCATGTTCGCTACCATCAAACAGCACCCCAGGTCCCTCTCTGCCTGGCCACTCCAGCCACTCTGACCCCAGCCTGTAGCACTGCATGGGGTGCTGTGGCCAATGTGCAGAACCGGCACTGGATGTGTTCAATCTCCTGCCCTTGGCCTCTGCCATCTGTCCAGCCTGTCGAGGTCCCTCTGCAAAGCCTCTCTGCCTCCAGCAGATCAACTCCTGCCCCCAGCTGGTGTCGTCCGCAAATTTACTGATGATGGACTCGATGCCCTCATCCAGATCATCAATAAAGATGTTGAAGAGCATGGGGCCCAGCACTGATCCTGGGGGCACACCACTAGTGCCTGGCCGCCAGACGGATGTGGCACCATTCACCACCACTCTCTGGGCTCGGCCCTCCAGCCAGTTCCTAACCCAACACACACATCCAATCACACACCTTGAGTTTTGAATGGTTTAAAGCATTACCACCTGTGATTTTTATGTCACCCACCTGTTCTAACTGGAAGGACAAAGTATGTTCTTCCAACGAGTAATTCTAATGCTGAGAAGGAAGTTATGCTTCAAGGTTGAATTGATGCACTCTAAGCATCAGAGTACCCTTGTGCCAAGACTTAACACCCTTCTACCCCAGTGTTGTGGTGTCCCACCTTCTTTTCCAGGCTTCAGTAACTTTCTTTAGACATTGCTTTTGCACCTGCATTGTACCCTTCAACACTCTTTAAGCATTTGTTGACTGGTACAAAAATCCTCTTATCATAAATTCTGTTTGAAGTCTTATGGGGCAAGCAGGTTTATTTTGGCAGAGAACCTCCAAAATCAGAGTTCATTCCCAGTGCCACATGCAAGAGTTCTCACTCTGCTAGGCTGCTGAAGGCCTGTTCTTGTTACAACTCTGTGAGATGTTTTCTATTATCATTGGGTTTAAAAAAAAAAGGAAAGTCAATATGAAAACCAGAAGAGAGAAATGCTGCTCATAATTGCCCAAGAAAAGTACACAAAGGGACTTCCAAGCCTTCAACTTCCATGCACTTCATCACTCATCATTTCAAACATACTGTGATTTATCTCTCAGCCAGATCCAGTTGCTTTTCTGGATTGCAGAGCTGTAGTCATAACTAGGCATGATCTCCACCAGTACACACTCAGCAAACTAACAACAAACTGAAGCAATACACAGGTCAGTTGTCCAGGTGAAAGCATCCCAGATATCATCTCCTGATGTGCACAGAATGAATCAGGTTGGAAGACACCTCCAAGATCCTTAAGTCCAGCTGATCACCCAACCCTAGCTAAGCGACTAGCCATGCACCAAGTGCCTCATCCAGTCTTGTCTTAAACACTCCAGGCACACTGACCCCACCACCTCCCTGGGCAGCACATTCCTATGGCCACCCTCTTTCCTGTTTCTCCCCTGGCACAGCTTGAGACTGTGTCCTCTTGTTCTGGTGCTGACTGCCTGGGAGAAGAGACCAACCCACACCGCTACAGCCTCCTTCAGGTAGTTGTAGACAGCAAGAAGGTCTGCCTGGCCTCTCTTCTCCAGGGTAAGCAGCCCCAGCTCCCTCAGCCTCTCCTCACAGGGCTTGTGCTCCAAAAATGGCTTTGTTGTGAAGAGTGGAGTGCAGTTTTTCACCACTCAGAGCACATTTCCGCATGACAAAACCGAAGTATCTGTTAAAAATACACTAACAGCTTCCTTACTTCGTTCCCTTCCCCTTTCCATTTTATTCACAGACACTGCAAATGGGCATCAAGCATTTTTCTGGGCTCTTTGTGATGTTGTGCATTGGCTTTGGCTTGTCCATTCTCACTACCATTGGGGAACACATTGTATACAGACTGGTCCTACCACGAATCAAGAAGAAGTCCAAGATGAAGTACTGGCTCCATACAAGTCAGGTAAGTATCATAGTACCATAGAATCAGTCAGGGTTGGAAGGGACCACAAGGATCATCTAGTTCCAACCCCCCTGCCAGAGGCAGGGACACCTCACACTACATCAGGCTGGCCAGAGCCTCATCCAGCCTGGGCTTAAACACCTCCAGGAACGGGGCCTCAACCACCTCCCTGGACAACCCATTCCAGGGCTTCACCACCCTCAGGGTGAAGAACTTCCTCCTCACATCTAGCCTGAATCTCCTCACCTCCAGCTTCATTCCATTCCCCCTAGTCCTATCACTACCTGATAACCTGAGCAGTCCCTCCCCAGCCTTCTTGTAGGCCCCCTTCAGATACAGGAAGGCCACAATGAGGTCACCTCGCAGCCTTCTCTTCTCCAGACTGAACAGCCCCAACTCCTTCAGTCTGTCCTCATAGGAGAGGTGCTCCAGCCCTCTGCTCATCCTCGTGGCCCTTCTCTGGACACCTTCCAGCACCTCCAGATCCCTCTTGGAATAGGGGCTCCAGAACTGGAGGCAGTACTCCAGGTGGGGTCTCAGCAGGGCTGAGCAGAGGGGGAGAATCACCTCCCTTGACCTGCTGGCCACACTTCTGCTGCAGCCCAGGATCTGATTGGCTTTCCGGGCTGCAAGTGCAAATTGAGAGCTCCTGTTGAGCTTCTCGTCCACCAGCACCCCCAAGTCTCTCTCCTCTGGGCTGCTCTCCAGCCAGTCCCTGCAGGAGGAACCCTGTGAAAGTATGCAGGAGGAACCCTCTGAAAGTCATGTGGCTGATTCATAAGAAAAGTCTGAACAAGAACAAGGTGTGAGAGGTTGTAGGAGCATGGATGGATGGTACTGTTAGTGTGACACCAGCTCCTGGATTTTCAAGAGGCTTACTTAATGATGAAATGTGAAGCACAGAGGAAACAGAGCCTACAGAAGAGACCTTCCTATTTGCACTTGTAACCTTACAACTCCTTTGGACACCAGTGTTATTATTCTGCATGAACCAGAACACTTGATCTCACTGTTAGAAGTTCTATGTTATTGTGGCAAAATAATGGAAGAAAATTACTCTAGGTGCTTGCTCTAAAGGCAAAGGTTACTTGGCAGCAGAAGGCACGAGAAGGAGGATTTTAAAGCAGAATGGTGAAAAAGGTAGTTTGGAAAACAATGAAGTTTGCCAAGATCCCCTTTTTTCCTGAGTTAATTTTAACACCTCACGTTGTCTGCCACCTATTCATCAACCTTTCAGATTGCCCTTCCTGGGGAAACTAGGAGAAAATAAATCTGTTGTAATGACAAAGCACAGACACTGCTTATATCCTTGAATGTGCAAAACAATTTATGCTCGGGTCCGTCACGCAAAGCCCAAATTGCTTACCTATTTGTGGAGCTATTCTCAACATTGCCTTTACCAATTTATTTTCTTATTTTGCCTCTAGAGATTACATCGTGCCCTGAACAGCTCATTTATTGAGGACAAATGCCAGCCTAAGACAAAGAGAGTAGAAAAGAGGTAGGTACTTTTGCGTGGCTTAAAAACACGACCTGCAGAAATGGCTTTGGAACGAAGGGTGTTGTGTTTGGACATCCACTTATGGGTCTAATACACCCCATAAGGAAAGAAAAATAGATGGAAGTGGCAATGAGAGACAGGCAGAAATGTACTGACTGTTTCCAAGAGAAAGTATTAGAATAGAATAGAATAGAATAGAATAGAATAGAATAGAATAGAATAGAATAGAAATTATTAGAATAGAATAGAATAGAATAGAATAGAATAGAATAGAATAGCAATTATTGGAATGGAATGGAATGGAATGGATGGAATGGAATGGAATAGAATAGAATAGAATAGAATAGAATAGAATAGAATAGAATAGAATAGAATAGAATAGAATGGAATAGAATTAACAAGGTTGGAAAATACCTCTGAGATCATCAAGTCCAACTTCTCACCCAACACCATCTAATCAACTAAACCATGGCACCAAGGGCCTCATCCAGGCTCTTCCTAAACACCTCCAGGGATGGTGACTCCACCACCTCCCTGGGCAGCACATTCCAGTGGCCAATCTCTCTTGCTGGGAAGAATTTCTTCCTGACATCCATCCTAAACCTCCCCTGGCACAGCTTAAGACTGTGTCCCCTTGTTCTGGTGCTGGTTGCCTGGGAGAAGAGACCAACCTCTGCCTGGCTACAACCTCCCTTCAGGTACTTGTAGAGAGCAATAAGGTCACCCCTGAGCCTCCTCTTCTCCAGGCTAAGCAACCCCAGCTCCCTCAGCCTCTCCTCACAGGGCTGTGCTCCAAACCCCTCCCCAGCTTCTCTGGACACGTTCAAATATCTCAATGTCCTTCTTAAATTGAGAAGCCCAGAACTGGTTACAGGACTCAAGGTGTGGCCTTACCAGTACTGAGTACAGGGGCACAATGACTTCCCTGCTCCTGCTGGCCACACTCTTCTTGCTGCAGGCCAGGATGCCATCTAGATATTTTGTTCTTTCACGATTCTGCATACAGCTGATAAAAGTACTGCCATTCTGAAGAGGGGTTTTGAAGTTTCTGCGGTTCCCTGTCCTTGTTTTTACGTAATTCATTACTCACATTCTATAGAGTGAGTGACAAGTCAGGCAGTCTATGTGTTAGAAACTTTCCCAGCTTTCCTATTTTTTCAGAATGAGAAATAAGAAAGCTGAAGAGAACCTACAGTCCTTTCAGCAACCTTGGTCTAAAACAACTCTGTCTGGAGGAAAAAAGTAGGTAACAGCCTTGCCTTGTTTTCATAGCCTTTGTCTCCTGAAGATGAGATAATCTTACCTGCAGCTACCATGAACACAAGGCATTGCATTAAAACATTGTGTTTGCTCAGTAACACAAAACTCTAAGTGTCTTTTTAAGGACACAGGCAGCAGTATTCTTTTCTATAGCTATACTTAGCCACAGACTATAGAGGAAAAAAAAGCATCTTCCAGGCTGTGGTTAGATACTTGCAGGGCTGAAACCCACACATGTAAATACATTTGTGTTTAGTCTGTAATTTTCTGCACTAATGCAAGGAATAAACAGCTCTAAGCTTCTGGATTGCCTGTATGCAAGCAAATAATAACAGTGCTTGCAATTTATTTCCTCTGTTCATTCCTTCATCTGCTGCCCCACTTGATCCCACAGTGCGGCACCTCCCTGCACGCAGCAGCTCCTCGCTTTTGATCTTGGACTGCAGTAATAGGAAGTAACTGGTGCAAAACATTTCCTCCTCCTACACCCTCAGCTGCACCCTCCTCACTGGGTGGTAAGCACCCACACTTCCACAACCTGAGGCACTAACTCAGCAGGAGCAAAAGCCTTCCCGAGGAGGAGGCTCTCTGTCTTTGATCACAATAGCACAGTACATTAGAGGTTGGAAGAGACCTCCAGGGATCATCGAGTCCAACCCCCCTGACAAAGCAGGAGCACTTGGGGTAGTCCCCACAGGAATGCATCCAGGTGGGCTTTGAAAGTCTCCAGAGTAGGAGATTCCACAACCTCCCTGGGCAGCCTGCTCCAGGGCTCTGTCATCCTCACTGTGATCAAGTTTCTCCTCACATTGAGGTGAAATCTTCTATGTTCAAGCTTGAACCTGTTGTTCCTTGTCTTATTATTGTGCACCACCAAAAAGAGCTTGGCCCCCTCCACTTGACACCCACCCCTCAGATATTTGTACACATTGATGAGATCCCCTCTCAGTTTTCTCTTCTCAAGACTAAAGAGCCCCAGCCTCTCTTCATAGGGGAGATGCTCAAGTCCCCTACTCATCCTCGTGGCTCTCCACTGGATTCTCTCCAGCAGGTCTCTGTCTCTCTTGAACTGAGGAGCCCAAACTGGACACAGGATTCCAGGTGTGGTCTCACCAGGGCAGAGTAGAGAAGTAGAAGAACTTCCCTATACCTGCTGGACACACTCTTCTTGATGCACCCAGAGGATACCACTTGCTCTCCATTTGCTGTAACCCCCCAGAGAATAACATCTTAGAAAAAGACCTACAGGAGCGTTTTTTTTTCAGGCTTGAGAGTGAAGATGTGCTGCTGCCAAAAAACCTTTTGCCCACACAGCCTCCAGCCCATGCATGTGTGTGTATGCACACACACACACCATCCTGTGTCTTCTCAAGGTCTGAACTGCTGTTTGCAAAGAGTTACAGCAAATTTAACTGGAGACACCTAATAACATGATGTCCACCTTCTTGTGTGGGATTGTTAAAGATACTAAGATACAAAAAAGAGGTAGAAAGAATTTGTATTATGCCACTGCTGCTCTGAACAGGGAAGAAAAACTCCACTGTTGAAAGAATAGAATAGAATAGAATGGAATGGAATAGAATTGAATTGAATTGAATTGAATTGAATTGAATTGAATTGAATTGAATTGAATTGAATTGAATTGAATTGAATTAACCAGGTTGGAAGAGATCTTCAAGATCATTTAGTCCAACCCATCACCCAACACCATTTAATCAACTAAACCATGGCACCAAGCACACCATCAAGTCTCTTCCTAAACACCTCCAGTGATGGTGACTCCACCACCTCCCTGAGCAGCACATTCCAATGGGCAATAAATCTTTCTATGAAGAATTTCTTCCTGACATCCAGCCTAAACCTCCCCTGGCACAGCTTGAGACTGTGTCCTCTTGTTCTGGTGCTGGGTGCCTGGGAGAAAAGACCCAAGCCCCAGCTGGCTACAACCTCCCTTCAGGTAGTTGTAGACAGCAAGAAGGTCACCCCTGAGCCTCCTCTTCTCCAGGCTAAGCAACCCCAGCTCCCTCAGCCTCTCCTCACAGGGCTGTGCTCCAAACCTCTCACCAACTTTGTTGCTCTTCTCTGGTTTGGTTTTTTCAGGTTATAGCTTTCCAAAAGCTAGGAGAGCTGCTCAGCATCTGCAACCACATTGTAGAGGGGTTCACTTACTTGCTCAAACTGGAGTGTGAACTCCAAACTCTGGCCTTTGTTAAAACAGCCTGCCCAGATCCCCAGGCAAAAGTACCATCAGCAGGAACTATGTCAATTACTAACTTTTCATCAGAAAGCTGTATTTTGATTTACAAGAGGAAATTTAATGTACCAGAAATAAAGGAGGAATGTGTTGACTGAGAAATATTTACAAAGCAAAGGGCTAAATCTCCTCTGAGACATGTACTTCTGCTCCAAGGCAAGTTGGTTGCAGTGGTTGCCCAGGACTGTGGGTTCTCCAGAGCTATATGGCAGGGAGATATCCTTGGGCACCACAGCTCCCTGTCAGTAGTTCCATTCTCTGATAGGTGTGGAAATACAGCATGGTGGCTTTCTGCTCATAGCCCTGGAAACAATTTGCTAGCTTCTTCTTGCTCAGGCTAATCCTATTCCCTTCCTGAAACATGCTCAAAAAGTACTGATTTTTTTCATCTCTTCAGGGGATTAGCAGAATCACATTACAAATCACACATCCAGTTCAGCATAAGACTTGAGAGTCTTCCTGTCCTTTATTTTGAAGTGTGAAAAAACTGCTGATCTACACAAAAACTTTACCAACACACGCCCTCTAGGCTTTCCCTGAGCCCTCCGGAGTGGGACTCAGGCTGGGGCTGATGCTCCTGCCTGAAGCCTCCCTTTATCACCACCTCCTCTAAAGAAATTCCCACTTTCTAACTTCCTTCTCTGCAGGCAGATGAGAGAAGTATCTAGTCCCAGCTCCAGACTCTTCCTGAAACTAGCTGTTTTCAGCAATCCCAATCCTGAAATGTTAATCTTCATCCTTAACCTGCTGATTGGTAGCTCACACTAACAGGCATTTTGTCCAAGGGTACCCACAGGAGACCTCTGTAACTGAGAGTTTCATCCTCACTTTGTAAAATGAATGCACACAGATTTATCCAAAAGGCAAAGAAGGTAGGAAAGCCAAGCTCCTCTGTCACAGCAGCAAACTGTGCTTCCTTGTGTTCCAGTTGCAGAAAGGGGGCCACAGGGAGCTCCTTGATTTGGGAAGAAACCCTAGGAAATGCCCTGATTTGGGAGAGCTGCAGAGTGATGTTCCCAGGAAAGGAGTGGGAAAATTCTTTGGGGTCAGTGTGTTTTGGAAAGACTTTACCACAGGGGAACAGGAAATCCTTGAAAAAGTTCTCAAATGAGAATTTCCCCCCAGCACAAAAACTCCAAGTTCTGTTTGATCTGCACCTGCATGGTCTTGATGCACCACCTCATCACATCCAATCCCCAAAGCACACACAGCTACTCAACATTCCCCTTCATCTCCACACCCCAACTCTAGGCAGCCTCTTCCCTCCTCCATGGGAGCAAATGCTGAAGCTGTCACTGAGAGCACAAAAAGGATTGTAGTGCTGTAGTTACCTAAGTTCATTGGAACTACAAAAGCTTTCAGAAAGCTTTGAAGGAGGACTGACACTTTCCTGAACTGGAGTTGGGAGGACTG
The DNA here is from genome assembly GCA_015227895.2 of Colaptes auratus. Classification (NCBI taxonomy): domain Eukaryota; kingdom Metazoa; phylum Chordata; class Aves; order Piciformes; family Picidae; genus Colaptes; species Colaptes auratus. Next base: position 2,197,102 of record CM026897.1, on the reverse strand, counting down.
CAATTTCATAACAAAAAGGAAGTTTTGTGGAGGATGGATTTTAGGTTTCTGCTCTCTGCCATGGTTTAATCACGAAAATGTGGCCATTTATGTACATGGTTTGTGCTCCTCCAGACAAAAACATTCTGATGCTAAGGGAGTATTTCTATGCCATTCGTATCAGCAGCAGGGTATTTTCCCAGTAGGATGGGTGGCTGACCGGGGTGTGCTGCATACACACGAGGGCAGGCTCCCATTTTGTGTTAACTCCCATCTCTGTTCAGGTCCCATGTAGGCAACAGCCAGCATGCTGTGTGGAACACAGGCCATCTGGGCAACTGTCACCGGAAAAAGTACATCTGCACCGACGAAGGGCAAAACGAAGTGACGATCCGACAGCACCAGGACATCCCCCTGCCACAGGTGAAGAGAGAGGCTCCAGCATCCTTAACCACCAATGGGAAAGCAGAGTCCCTCAATACTGCTAGGACCTCGGTGATGCAAGAGCTTACCGAGCTGGAGAAGCAGATTGAAATTATCAAGAAGGAGCTGCAGCTTGCCATGGACAGGAAATCGGAGCTGGAAGAGTATCAGAGGACAAGCAGGACTGCAGAGCCCTAGGCCAGCACACCCAGGCCCTTTCCCACTTTTTTCCCCCCTTTCTCCCCTTCCTCTGTAAAATTTGTAACACACTTTTTGTAATGCCAGAAAGAGGTGCAAAAAGAAAGCAGGCAATATGCTCTTCATGAGAGCAGGATTGCAGCAGCCCTCAACCACTGCCACCCTCCTGACTCTTCCTAACCAGTCTCTCATTCTCCTGGCAAACATTCAACATTCCCGAAGGACTGGAGAAACAAGGAGCATCCAAACGTTTAGAGTTCCTTGCTTCTCCAGTTCACATGACAGTGAGATTCCCACCATCTTAGCCCTTTCTGTGCATCAGTTCAAAAAAACAACAAAAAAAAGGGGATATGTAAAAAAAAACAGACATTTAAACTGCTCATTGGAAGCATGTTCTTTGTTGGTATGTTTTTGTTGTGGTATCTATGGGTCTAGTCTCCGTTCATGCTAAGGCTCCTTATGGTTGCCTCATTACACTAGGTGCTAGTTCTGTGTTGGCAACCCCCTTCCCTCCTGGCACAGGCTGTGGTTTCACAAGACAAATTCTTGGTGGCAATCCCAGTACACAGCATTCTCTCAGCTCTGTCAGCAAAAGCGCAGATGTGGCTGCTCTGTGACAGTGATGAAGGAACTAACACAGCTTAAAAATAACTTGTCAAAAAACCAAAGCACCACCTCTGTCTGCTTCTGAGCCCCAGTTTGGCTTCCACTCCCACCCAGAGAGAAGCCATGCAAACAGCTGCACTGGCAGATGTGAGGGGATGGGTTTGCAGAGCTAGGAGGGGAGGGGTGGCAGTACTGTAAATCAGTATTTACCAGTGTGAATCTGCTTCCCTAATGTTATCTATCTTCAGCTGGCAAGGTTCTTTCTCACAGCCCAGCAGATAGAGGGGCTCTGGTCCATTATTTATTCTGACACCAAGCTCCCATTAGAGTCAAAGGGAGTCACCAAAGCCTCCTTGTGGACCAAGGCTCACTGTGAAGAATGAAAGTTGTGGTTTCAAAGGCAATGTACTGAATGGAGCTCCCTCCCACACCTGGATAATGAGGGGAAGGAAGGGTAAGCTGTTCAGCATCTGAATAAATACTGCATCAACCCAACTGACTTTGTTATTTAAACAGGATTTCTGTTGTGTGAGGGTTTTTGTTTGGTTTTTAAACACTTCCCAACAGATCCCATATTACAAAGTAAAAGAATATTTGTGACACTATTAACTCTGGCCTCCCAGGTATCTCACTGAAGTAATTCTTATTCTCCCTAGATCTTCAGTCATCTGTGTGAATGTGGCCAGGGGTCACATTCTCACCAGGCATAGTTTAAAGGTTACAGTAAGATCTGAAACTGTAGTTAGGAGTCTGATAAAGGCATTCTACTTTTTTACATCTTTAACCTTTGGGAAAAAAAAAAACAAAACAGAACACTTGCAAACTAAAAGCTCTGCCTGGACCAATAAAAGCTGGTAGCAGTGGTACCCAAACTAATTAGCCTCATCAAGAGGATGTCATAATTTTATTCCCTCTTCACTCCTTGTCCTCTGCTTTTGAGCAGCATTTCTGCTTCTTTCAGCTGAGTCAGATGCAGTGGTTTGAAAATTCCTCTCAACATTAGGATAATTAGGAAGGTGGGAGCCAGACCCCTGCACATCAGATAAGTCTGAAAGACCTAGGAGGTCCCTTTTTTCCTTCTTGAATAGGAATAGACCAGGTTGGAAAAGACCTTTGAGATCATCAGGTCCAACCTATCACCCAACACCATCTAATCAACTAAACCACGGCACCAAGTGCCTCATCCAGGCTCTTCCTAGACACTTCCAGGGATGGTCTCTCCACCACCTCCCTGGGCAGCACACTCCAATGGCCAATCTCTCTTGCTGGTAAGAACTTCTTCCTCACATCCAGCCTAAACTTCCCCTGGTGCAGCTTGAGACTGGCTACAGCCTCCCTTCAGGGAGTTGTAGAGAGCAATAAGGTCTCCCCTGAGCCTTCTCTTCTCCAGGCTAAAATGAGCTTGATGACTACAGGTAAGTAACTTTGGTTGCTTTTGCTACCTTCCCTTACCCTCCCTCACTTAGATATTCATGTGTATAGCATCCAGTACCTTAGCAACCTCCACCATCATCTGGTCAGATGAACACTTGGACAAACACTAAGAAAGAAATATTGCAGGCCAATTTTATCACTGTGTTTATCAACAGTTTATTTTCTTATCTCCACATGCACGAGTCCAGAAGATTTTCTTTTTCAAGAGAAGCACCTGAAAATGCTAATGTCAAAGTTTGAGTTCAAAGTCCCAATCCAAACACTCAATCTTTACAACAAATCACATGTAAAAAATAAAATATAAAAGCAAAAACAAACAAAAAAGTCAACTACCAAATCATTAATGTTAAGCCAAAATCTGTGCTTCTGGTGGGTGCCTTAGGGGCAATTCCTATGTCAAATGTGGAACAGGGAGTGCTCCAAATCACTGCGACACCAACTAGAGAAGAGGCCTTTTGGGAGAAGAGACTGTTGCCAAACAGAGACATATTCTGCCAATGTTATTTTCTTATTCAACTCCTGCTCCAGCCTGATACCATAGGAGACCAAAAAAAAGGCTTCCTGAGTGATGGGGAGTATCACACATCTGCCAATGCCTGCACACTGCATAAGCAGGAGGAGGATTGGCTGTGACAAGGAGATGCACTGGAGACTGTAGATGAGACTTTTCCATTTACATTTAATTTCTCTGGCTTTGACATTGCATTTAGACAGATTTTTAATATATATATATATATATATGTATATAAGAACACTTGTCACACCCATTCTTTTATCCCCAAAAACTTCTGTTCTTGATAAACTTTTAACTATTTCCATTCATTCTGTTAAGTCAAAACAGATCACCTAAAATTTTCACTGCTTCTCAATGTTCCATTTAAAAGCACAGAAAGAAATGTGGTTACTTCCATAATGAGCTTCAAGGACTTTAAGCTGAAACAAAAATATTATTTTGCAGTAAGAAAATACTTTTCCTGGTGAGGAAGTAAAATAGTAGCTTCCAAACCTCATCTGTGAAACTAATCCAGGCTGTTTCAAGTCTTTGTTTCCTATCACATCCCAACACTGCCAGTATACACACAAAAGCTTCAAGCTTGATTTTCAAACTGGGAAAGGATAAGGGAGCTTTGCCCTTCTGCAAGGCCTGTTGAAGTTGCAGCTCACAGCTGTAAAAGGAAGTCTTCTGTTAAGTGTAAAGCTGTTTGAAGATGAAGACAATAGCTGTTGGTGACCCATCTCCTGGTTTTAATGAACAAGGATCTGTATCACAAAAATCTACACTCAGCATTAGTATTCCTAACACACCACTCCTTGTCCAACGTGACATCATAAACTCTCATCCCAAGAGCAATGTCCAGTGAAAACAAAGGGGGTTCTGCTTTAATATCTTGCACACCCATTGTAACTGAAGTCACACCACAAACTCTCAGCATCCCAGCTTGCCCTGGCAAAGGTGGGATCACGGATTCCTTCTCACTTTTCAGGATTCATAGTAAGGTTCACAAGGTTTAATTCCTTTATCTGAATGCTTTCAGAAAGACAATGCATACTACAAGACAGTCTACTGTTGTTTCTCTTACTTCCTACAGTGAATGTAGGAAGGTAATACAGATGAGACAAGCCTCTGACAGCTGGCACCTTGCAAGAGCGCTGTAATTAAGTGACTTTGCACTTTTATTTTCGGAGCAGACTTCAAGTACTACCTTGCACTATAGGGAGCACAGAGACTGTAACCTATGCCATGTCCTTTCACAAAATTCCCTGCAGCTAAAACAAAATGATAGCATAAATAATCCAGCATCTCGGCCCTTCCGTTGTGTCAGGAATAAGGTAGGGAAGATGCAGCCAACAGGACAAAGCTTGGTTTAGTTAAGCAAGTTTTGAAATGCAGAGTAAGGAAGGCATTAATCTATCTACTTCAGAAGCTTAAAGATTGTGAGAAATGTTTCCAATAAGGAAGGAGCACAGCTAGATGCTACCAGAGGCAAGAAAAAAACAGACAAATAACCTAAATAACAGCTTTTATTAGATTCCTGCATTGCAAGATCAGTCTTCGTGGCAAAGTTGAAGCACAGTAACTCCTAAAATTCTTGTTTGGAAACTAAGGACAATGACAGCAATGTCTCAACCTAGGGGAAGTTGTCCACATCAACCAGGGCTCATTAGTGGAATGTTGTTTCCAAAGACTCCCCAACACCACCTTTTTCTCCTCTTCCGGATACCAAGATGTGCCTTTGCTTTTGAGGGTAAGGAAGATGTTTATTAACGCACCAGCCTTCACAGATTCTTGCCCTGCCTCAGGAAGATTCAGGTCTAAGGAGTCATGCCACCGAAGTCTTTGGCTCTTTAGTTGGGAAACTGTTCAGTTTTAGAAACACTACCCCTACCTTGATGGGATTTAGTAAGCACCACCCAAAACAAACTCCTCAGATAACGCCCTCATTTACCTCTGCTGCACCACTGACAGCTTCCATCCCATCAAGGTAGGACTTCAGCTAGATGGTCCCAACTCAATAGTGTTAAAGTGACAGACGGGAAACATCCTCTCAGGCACAAAGAATCCACAAAAGCTGAGTGAAAGAGTACAGGAAAAAGGATGAGAAAGGAACCAAGAACCCAGATTCTCTTTTGCACCCTAACCACACTTCCAGAAGAGACTGAAGATCAGCTTACAGAAGCACTGACTAACCCCAAAAGTGACAGCCACACAAGTGAGGGGGGCCGGGTGGTCAGCGTAGGCAGCCACTCTCCATGGCTCCAGCGGAAGGACTCAGCCGATGTAGATCCTGTGGAAGTCGTTGGCGCCGAAGGCTGCGTTGCACTTGGGGCACTTGCGCTGCCGGGTGTCGTAGCGCGTCTTCACGCACTCGAAGCAGAAGACGTGGAAGCACTTGGTGAGCACCGCGTCCTTCTTCCGCATGTTACAGCAAGGGCAGGTCAGACGGGCCTGCAAGGCAGGAGCGTGACAGTGAGCGCCCAAGGCGCTGCAGCAGGTGTGCTAAAAGGTGATGGCAGGTGATGTGGTTTCTCTAATTCAAGATAGGGCTACGATGCTGAAGTACAGACAAGCCATGTCTAACACTGAAAATGTGACTACACAGCCCTTTGACTAAAGAAGAGTGGAAGCTGCAAGATGGCTACTCACCTTGTAATCCTTGATTTCCTCCATCAGTATCTCATCACAGTTGGGAACCATGTCAGGTTTCTTAGTGGTCTCCAGCTTCCTGCGTAACCTCGAAATATCTTCCTGCACAAAACAAGAGACCAAACAAATGAGCAGTATAGACTCTGTCACAGCTGCTTCAGGAGCCACAAACAAGTAGCACCTGGCCAGCAGTGCACCTGGCATACCTTCATCCCCAACTGTCTTACAACAGATTACACTTTACCATCTGGTACCACGTGTATTGAGCATTTATCAGTGATTCAAACCTGAAAAAGCCAAGACCTGATGAAGCTGCAATCGGAGTGAAACTGAACACCCCCCTGAAACAGTCTCTGCAGTTGGAACCCACTCCACACTCAATGCACAAGGACACAGACACCAAAGCAGACAGATACTGAAGGACTGGACATGAAGTATATACCTCAGCTCTTTTGAAGTTGAACATCTCTTTCTCTCTAGTTACTCTGTTTTCCACAATCTCCTCCTGGAAGTCATGTAACTTCTTCTGAGCCAGCTCTAGCTGGGCTTTCAGGTCATCTGCAAGCTGTGCTGCATCCATGGCCTGAAAAAGAAAGCCAGTGCATAAGCATCAAACAGGGTAAAAAAGCTCTAGCCATTTCTAGTTCTTCTGTTTGGCAATCCCAAACTGCTCACAGAATGCTCCAAGGTGCTGGGGATCTATTTTTCCAATCTGATTTTGATGCTTCCAAATGTAGTAACTGAAATTACTCCCTAAACATTACTTCCACAGCAAAATACCTTACTAGTAACAAGTTCTTATCATTTAGCTTTGACATTCCTCTTCAGTAGAGCCAGCACTGCGATGCTGCCATGCATGTCACTTAGAAGGACACTGCTGACCACAGTATTCTCTTCTTGGTATAGAATCACAGAAGGCATTAGCTTGGAAGGGACTCTCAAAAGGTCATCTTGTCCAACCCCCTGCAGTCAGCAGGGACATGTTACAAACTATATTCTGCCATCTTTTACCTTTTTTCTATTAAATTGCTTAGAGGCAGTTCTATAAGCTGAACTAGACAGGACTGCAAGGTGTTTATTTTGTCTCTCACCACACCAGATGAACTTAACTGGGATCAAAGCTTTCATATGAAAATATTACTGGGGAAATGTTGAGAAGGGCAACAAAGTTGGTGAGGGGTTTGGAACACAAGCCCTATGAGGAAAGGCTGAGGGAGCTGGGGTTGCTTAGCCTGGAGAAGAGGAGACTCAGGGGTGACCTTCTTGCTCTCTACAACTCCCTGAAGGGAGGTTGTAGCCAGGCAGAGGTTGGTCTCTTCTCCCAGGCAGCCAGTACCAGAACAAGAGGACACAGTCTCAGGCTGTGCCAGGGCAGGTTTAGGCTGCATGTTAGGAAGAAGTTCTATACAGAGAGAGTGATTCGTAGTTTCAGTTAGGGTTGGAAGGGACCACAAGCATTATCTAGTTCCAACCCCCCTGCCATGGGCAGGGACACCCCACACTAGATCAGGCTGGACAGAGCCTCATCCAGCCTGGGCTTTAAACACCTGCAGGGACAGGGCCCCAACCACCTCCCTGGACAACCCATTCCAGGGCTTCACCACTCTCATGGGGAAGAACTTCCTCCTCACATCTAGCCTGAATCTCCCCACCTCCAGCTTCATTCCATTCCTCCTAGTCCTATCATTCCCTGATAGCCTGAAAAGTCCCTCCCCAGCCTTCTTGGAGGCCCCCTTCAGATACTGGAAGGCCACAATGAGGTCACCTCAGAGCCTTCTCTTCTCCAGACTGAACAGCCCCAACTCCTTCAGTCTGTCCTCATAGGAGAGGTGCTCCAGCCCTCTGATCATCCTCGTGGCCCTTCTCTGGACACCTTCCAGCACCTCCAGATCCCTCTTGTCATAGGGGCTCCAGAACTGGAGGCAGTACTCCAGGTGGGGTCTCAGCAGAGCTGAGTAGTAGAGGGGAGAATCCCCTCCTTGACCTGCTGGCCACACTTCTCTGATGCAGCCCAGGATCTGATTGGCTTTCTGGGCTGCAAGTGCACATTGAGAGCTCCTGTTGAGCTTCTCGTCCACCAGCACCCCCAAGCCTCTCTCCTCAGGGCTGCTCCCCAGCCAGTCACTGCCCATTGGAATTGGCTACCTGTGGAGGTGGTGGAGTCACCTTCATTGGAGGTGTTCAGGAGGAGACTTGATGGGGTGCTTGGCTGCATGCTTTAGTTGTTTAGGTGGGTTGGATTGGTTGATGGGTTGGACGCGGTGATCTTGAAGGTCTCTTCCAACCTGGTGTATTGTATTGTAACCTGGCCCTGGAAATGAACAAACTGCCTCTTCTTTCACAATAGGTTTCCTTTTAAAGGCAATTACTTCATCTCCCTAATCAGACTTTCATGAAAACTTCTATGACCTGCCCTCCTTATCAGAGAAAACATCAGTCTACAATACTTCTAATCACAACTCTCTTCAGGACTCCTCAGCCTTCTGGTATACTAGTCCAAAAGGAGGGAATATCAAGCTCTGTAATACCAATGACAGCTGGGAGCCTTCTGTGCTTCTCATAAGACAGTAACTCTGGTTTATAACCCAACAGGAAATAAAGCAGTTACTCAATCCCAAAGGAAGAAAAGCAGTTACTTACCTTGCGTTTGTTCATTTCCAGGGCCTGTGTGCGGAGACCCAGCTCCTTCTCGCCTGTCCCAATACTGCTTTGCAGCAGGTGTTCCTTCTCCTCCAGCTTACGTACAACCTGCAGCTGGGCATCCACCTTGGAGAGAGAGAGAGAGAGAGAGAAGAGATGCAGAAGGACTGAAATAAACATTCTACAGATCTTCAGAGTTGTCACTAAAAAAGCTGCATGCTAAAACCATGCCTGACTCCTCACTACCATGGAATTCCTTGTTGACTTGCCTTTTTCTTCTTGAACCTGTGCACACTGGCAGTCTAACAGCCATGTCCAGACCTCTCCAGTGAACAACTGACAACTCAGAAATACTCACAACCAAGAGGTCTTCTTTTGGGGGAGGTAGCTTACAGAACTGCTGTAAGGCAGGGAACAGTTCCACCTTGGTTCTAAGATGGTAGAATATATATGTAGAAGTACAATGACAACAGGAAAATTACTTCCCACTTTCATTCTTCCTCCTGCTCTCTATAGCAATGAACTTGTAGCTATCTTACACTCATACAGCAGTGTCTGTTTCTTACTAAGATAGGTCCCTTTGAAATCTGATGCAGCACATGTAGGTTCATTAGGAGAACATTCCCTTCTATATTGACTTTAGCAGGGAATACAGTGAATTCTCTTCACAGCAGCTCTTATGGTGCTAGATTTTGGATTAAAGACCAAAACAGTATCAGTAACACACCTCTGGTTTAGTTATTGCTAAACAGTATTTGCACAGCATGGAGACTTTCTGTATTTCATGCTCCCTGACAGCTAGTAGGTGGAAGATGCACAAGAGGCAGGGATGGGACAGAACTGGGACAGCTAACCTCACAGAATCACAGGATGTTGGGGGTTGGAAGGGACACCTCTGGAGATCATCAAGTCCAACCTCCCTGCCAGAGCAGAACCATGTAATTTAGCACAGGTTGCACAGAACACACCCAGATGGGTCTTGGTCTCCAGAGAAGAAGACTCCACAACCTCTCTGGGCAGCCTGTTCCAGTGCTCTGTGACCCTTACAGTAAAGAAGTTCTTCCTCATGCTAAGGTGGAACGTCCTGTGCTGTAGTTTATGATGTCGTTTACCTGGACCTGAGCAAAGCCTTTGACACTGTCCCACACCACATCCTGGTCTCCAAGCTGGTGACACACGGGTTTGATGGGTGACCACTAGATGGATACAGAACTGGCTTGATGGCCACACCCAAAGAGTGGCTGTCAATGGGTCCATGTGGAGGCCAGGGACAAGCAGAGTCCCTCAGAGATCAGTCCTGGGACCAGGCTTGTTCAACATCTTTGTGGGTGCCATGGACAGTGGCATTGAGTGAACCCTCAGCAAGGTTGCTGATGACACCAAGCTGTGTGGTGCAGCAGACACGCTGGAGGGAAGGGATCCATCCAGAGGGACCTGGACAGGCTGGAGAGGTGGGCACAAGCCAACCTCATGAGCTTCAACAAGACCAAGGGCAGGCTCCTGCATCTGGGTCGAGGCAATCCCAGGCACAAATCCAGGCTGGGCAGGGACTGGCTGGGGAGCAGCTCTGAGGAGAGAGACTTGGGGGTGCTGGTGGATGAGAAGCTCACCAGGAGCTCTCAATGTGCACTTGCAGCCTGGAAAGCCAATCAGATCCTGGGCTGCATCAGAAGTGTGGCCAGCAGGGCAAGGGAGGGGATTCTCCCCCTCTACTCAGCTCTGCTGAGACCCCACCTGGATTACTGCCTCCAGTTCTGGAGCCCCTATTATAAGAGGGATCTGGAGGTGCTGGAAGGTGTCCAGGGAAGGGCCATGAGGATGATCAGAGGGCTGGAGCACCTCTCCTATGAGGACAGACTGAAGGAGTTGGGGCTGTTCAGTCTGAAGAAGAGAAGGCTGCGAGGTGACCTCCTTGTGGCCTTCCAGTATCTGAAGGGGGCCTACAAGAAGGCTGGGGAGGGACTTTTCAGGCTATCAGGGAGTGATAGGACTAGGGGGAATGGAATGAAGCTGGAGGTGGGGAGATTCAGGCTGGATGTGAGGAGGAAGTTCTTCACTGTGAGGGTGGCGAGGCCCTGGAATGGGTTGTCCAGGGAGGTGGTTGAGGCCCTGTCCCTTGAGGTGTTTAAGACCAGGCTGGATGAGGCTCTGGCCAGCCTGATCTAGTGTGGGGTGTCCCTGCCCATGGCAGGGGGGTTGGAACTAGATGATCCTTGTGGTCCCTTCCACCCCTAACTGAAACTATGAAACTAAACTATGAAACTATTGCCCCTTGTCGTATCACCGGACACAAGCCTCCCAGTTTCATATTGTCAGCAAACTTGCTGAGAAAACACTCTGACATCAATGCCACTAATAAGGATGTCAACTGACCAAAGGGATATTCCAAACCATATGATGCTGTGGTCAGCAATAAAAGCTGGGGGAAAGCAGGAAGTGAGAAGATACTGAGGGTTTATGGTGTTTGTATTCCCAAGTAACAATTATGCTTGATGAAGCTCTCCTTTCCTGGAGATGGCTGTACACCTGCCAGCCACGGAAAGCAGTGAATTCATTCCTTGTTTTGCTTCACTTGTGCACAAAACTTTCCTTTAACTAATGAACTGTCTCCATCTCAACCTACTAGTTTTCTCACTTCTGCTCTTCTGATTCTCTCCCCCATCCCACTGTGGGGAAGCAAGCAAGCAGCACCATGGAGCTTAGCTGCCTACTAGAGAGCTAGCCCGCCACAACTCCGCCTTCTCCCGTCAGTTCTGCTGTCCTCTCTCCTTGTCCCAGGTTACCTGTGTCTTCAGTGTCAAAACTTGGTCTGCCAATTCTTCCTTCTCTTCTTTCAACAGCTTGTGGATCTGGTTGGACTTGATACGCTCTGACATCAGCTTGAAATTAGCATCATCCTTCTCCCGCAGCTGCTGCATCAGGCGGATGTTCTGCTCCTGCATGTCTTCAAAGGCTTGTCCTGTGACATCCATTTCTGACAGCAGGGCCTCCTCCTCCTGCAAAGGAAATCACAGACTCTGGTCAAACTGTACTCCCTGCAATGACCCTAAACATTTCACTTGGTGACACCAAACCTAGCAGAGACGAAGGAGGGTGCCTCAGTATCAGAGAGCAGCATCTTTCCAGCAACCAGAAAACAAGTATTCCCTAGAAGTATGCACCACAGCAGAGATACTGTGAGTTAGGAGGTATAGAACAGAAATGGTGATCTCCACAAGCACTCACAGATGGTGGTTTGTCTGCTGGCAGAATGAGCTGTGACATAACTGTTGCCAGTGCTGGACAGGAACCAACTCCCCACCTCAGGCAGCTAACCAAATCAATGTCACAAACCAGGCCAAGAATACTGCACACAGACTACAAAACTGCTTCCAGGGAACAGGTTGCCAAGGCCTTTAAACTCACCCAGGCCACTTCAGAGTGACAAGACAGAACAGTCCTGTCCTGTAAAGAAAAGCATCCGAACTTTAAAAAAAGTAACTGTCAAGTCACTGGCTTGCTCTTGGCTACTGAAGTGGTCCTCACCTCTTATCATTAGATTAAGCCTTTTTTGTGGAAGAAGGTATGTAACAGTTCCATAACGTGCATTGACTACATGAACAACACACAAGATTTCTTTTCAAAAGAAATTTTAACCTCCCCCACTAAAGGCTGATATAGCAATCTCCTCTCTGTGCTCTTGACCCAGGCCACAACCAATCAAGCATTCCCCAACCTTCCCTGCCATGAGCTCTGTGACACTGGTGTTGTGGGGTTTTTTTGATCACTGATTTCTGGCCGGTTGGGGGTTTTTCCCTCTTCAATAAACAGGGACAACACTCAATCTCTGTCACATAAACAGAAATTCCTTCTTTCAAGTTATCTTCCTGGCTGCAACCTGGGGGCAATTCCTAGAATCAACAAGGTTGGAAAAGACTTCAGAGATCATCAAGTCCAACCGGACACCCAACAACTCATGACTTACTCAACCATGGCTTCAAGTGCCACATCCAATCCCCTCTTGAACACCTCCAGGGACTGTGACTCCACCACCTCCCTGGGCAGCACGTTCCAATGGCCAATCTCTCTTTCTGGGAAGAACTTTAGCCTCATCTCACGCCCTAAACTTCCCCTGGTGCAGCTTGAAACCATGTTGTCATGTTCTGCCACAGATTGGTGGGAGAAGAGACCAACCCCCACCTGGCTACAACCTCCCTTCAAGTACTTGTAGACAGTAATAAGGTCTCCTCTGAGCCTCCTCTTCTCCAGGCTAAGCAACCCCAGCTCCCTCAGCATCTCCTCATAGGGCTTGTGCTCAAGGCCTCTCCCCAGACTTGTTGCCCTTCTCTGGACACATTCATGTGTCTCAATATCCTTCTTAAATTGAGGGGTCCAGAACTGGACACAGTACTCAAGGTGTGGCCTAACCAGTGCTGAGTACAGGGCAGAATGACTTCCCTGCTCCTGCTGGCCACACTATTCCTGATGCAGGCCAGGATGCCATTGGCCTTCTTGGCCACCAGGGCACATTGGGCTCCCTCCCAGAGGCACCATTCAGGACACTGGTCAAATTTCTCACCTGCTTAGCCATGGCTAGTTTCTTCTGCAAATACTCAATTTGTTCTTCCACTGCGCGGATCTTGCGGAGGGCATCCTCATCAGCCATCTTTTTACTCTCCTTTTTCTCTTTGTCTTCCCAGTTCTTTCACCCTCTGCCTCAGTTCTTCCAGCTAGAGCAAGGACAAAACAGAACTCAGGATCATTTTAGTTGGAAAAGACCTTTAACAAATTACACTGAACAGGAAAATATGGCCTGAACACTTTAAGAGCCTGTTTTCACAATACTCTGGAACACTGGAGAAACTGCCTTCAGAGGATGTGCAGGGAGGTTGGGAAGAAGGATACCATAAGCACAATACATGGAGACAAAGGCAGGAAAAATATTTCCCCTGTCACAAGGCTGGTAGGCTACCAAGGAACTGCAGGCATTACTTCCAGAACGATCAGCCTAGACTTTGCAACTGTTAAGACCATAAACCAGGGATGGATCCTGGACTGGAAGGACTGTAAAAATCAAGAGCCATACAAACTTGAAGGATCTGCAAATATGTCTGTGCTTGTGAACCTAGAGACTGTTGCATGTGTGCTTGCACTAGCCATGTTCTCTTTACCAGTTCAAGAGGAGGAAGTGGACTTGTCTACCTATGCTTGTATTTCCTGAGTCCTGTATCCACATGCTGTGTGTGTATGTCTCTGGGACAAGTGTTGAGCTTCAATACTGTTTGAATCTGCAACTGAGAAAGCAGGAGCAAAATCACCCTGTTCACTCACAGACTGTTCCAGTCCCTCTGTTAAGTGACAACAGTGAGGAAGAGCAACAATCTTGTTTTGAAGACAAAGCCAACACAGTTCAGGTGCACAGTATCAGGATCTTTCTAGTAACACAGTGGGATACAAAAAAAAAAAGGTAAAATAAAAGAGATCTACCTCAGCTTTTGCCTTCTTCTCAGCTGCCATTAGCTGTACTTTGTCTCTCTGCTCTTTGGGAGCAGAGCGGTACATATCTAGCAACAGCTTCATCTCTTTCTGGCTCTCCTGGGCCTTCCTAGAGAGAGGAAGACAGGCAACTGTGAGAACACAGCAGGAAAGCTATACTGTTACATATCCAGCATGAGAGTTACAGCAATATTTTCTCCTTCTCACACATGGTGTGCATATGGAGTCGTCCTTGGCTCATCTTACCCTGGTTTAATATAAAATAGTAAAGAAGTGCAGGCTGGAGGCTGAGAAGATGTTCAGAAACATGGGTCAAAAAGCCAAGAGAAGCAGGGTGAGGAGGAAACATGTACCAAAATGAACTATAACTGTCTCTGCTTCAGGACTTTATTAGCAACCTGCTGCATTAGGGTTTGTTATGGCAGCAAAAGCTAAAGATTACTTGAACTACACCCTAGAATCAAAGAATCATTAGGTTGGAAAAGTTAACATAACATAACCAAGTCCAAGTCTGTAAGTATCTGGTTTGGTAATTCACATTTTAGACTGTCATGGGAGAGATATTAACTACACTGTGCAAATTACAGCTAGATATAAAGGATGCCAGACACCTCTCACTTCACTAAAGCTAATCTCTCAAACTAATCTCTACAAGTTATCTCACACAGATATTCCATCTTGGGCACTATTCAAAACTGGAAAGGGAGGGGGTAACAACTCTTACTTGAGCTCAGCCTTCAGTTGCTTGATCACTTCAGCCTCCTTCTTTCTTCCATCTTCATGCTTCCCTTTCTCCTTCTCTTTAGGCTCCCTCTCCTTCTCAGATTCTTTCTGCTTCTGCTTTTCCCGCTCTCGCTCTTTTTCCTTTTCTTTCTCTTTCTCTCGCTCTCTCTCTTTCTCCTTTTCCTTCTCTCTTTCCCTCTCCCTCTCCCGTCTCTCTCGCTCCCGTTCCTCCTCATCTCGCCTAGCCTTCATTTCATTAACATCTTCAGAAGCAGCCTTGGGGACAGACACTTGGGCAGAAGGATCATCAGGTTCCTGCTTGATCTCTGGAGGCTCCTCCTTTGTGTCTTCAGTGCTGGACTGAGACTGTAAGACAGCACTACCACTGCGAGAGCGGATCTGTTGTGAAACAGTAAGAAAGAAGTCAAAGAAGAAAACAAACCATTGAGTTCTTAGCCAGAAATCTACTTTATCCCCTTTCCTTTGTCTTCCCAAATCCATGCTTGCATGCTCCCTCCACAACTGCTACTAATTTCCATAAAGCACTATACAGCCACAAAGGAAAACCATCCTTTTGTTAAGTGGAAGCAGTAGAGTGTTGAGCTCCACCAAAAATTGCATTACATCCTTCATGCCATATCAGACAAGTTGATACTGCAAGCATGGTACAGCATTCCCCCTCTTTCCTGAGCACTCCCTGCTCTTTCCTGGCATCCTCTGCACTCTGATACCTTGCTCAAATCAGACTGGGCCTCTCTCAGTTTGCGCTTGTATCTTAACACCTCTCCCTTCAGCTGGTGGTTGTGATTTTGGAGGCTGCTGATGAGATGACGCATCTCCCGATTAATTGGGCCTATAGAAACAGAAACACAACAGTAACAAACCATATGTTCATGATGTGGACCTTCTGTAAGGACTTCCGTGGAGGTGGAGAGCAAGGTAAACAGCAATAACAAAGAACCAAAGTAACAGAATAGAACAAACCAGGTTGGAAGAGACCTTCGAGATCATTGTGTCCAACCCCATCATCCAACACCATCTAATCAACTAAACCATGGCACCAAGCACCCCAACACATCTACTCGTAAACACCTCCAGTGATGGTGACTCCACCACTTCCCAGGGCAGCCCATTCCAATGGTCAATCACTCTATGAAGAATTTCTTCCTAACATCCAGTCTAAACCTCCTCTGGCACAGCTTGAGACTGTGTCCTCTTGTTCTGGTGCTGGTTGCCTGGGAGAAGAGACCAGCCCCCGACTGGGACTGTTTCCATTCTGCCACAGAGCACATTTGCATAAGAGTCATGTCCATCATCACTTTTCCTCACCTTCCAAGGGAAATCTGTCACACTACCAAAAGATACCCAAACTTTAAATGCTACTCTAGAAATAACTTTTTTTCTCCCATAAGATTTGAAAATTAGTGATTTCCTATCCAAGATGTCATTCCAGGTGTGTAAATGAAACCCCCAAATAAAGGAGTTTTAATAATGCAAAACACCTGTCCTTGTGGGCAACTTTAACCTGCCAGACATGTGCTGAGAACTTAACTCAGAGAGAAGGCAGTCCAGAAGATTTTACCTACCAGGGGTCAGGCTCTGCTAGACCTGCTGTTCTCCAGTAGAGAAGGGCTGGTGGGAGATGTAATGGTGGGAGGTTGTCTAAAGTGCAGTGACCATGAGACAGTGGAGTTTTCAATATGCAGTGAAATAGGGAGGAGCAGTAACAGAACCCTCACTTTGGACTTCAGAGAGCAAACTTCAGCTTGTTTAAGCAACTAATTCGGAGAGTACCCTGGGTAGTAGCCCTTAAGAAACAAGGGGTCCAGGACAGTTGGTCCTACTTCATACAAGAGCTCTTGAAGGCACAGGAACAGGCTGTGCTCATGTGCCGAAAGATGAGCTGCCAGGGAAGGCTCTGGGCCTGGATGAGCAACCAGCTCTTGAAGGAATTAAGGGAAAAAAAGAGGGCATTTCACCTTTGGAAAGCAGAGGAGGCAACGAGTGATATGCTTAAGGATGTTGTTAGATTGTGTAGGACAAAAATTAAGAGGCAAAAGCCCAGTTGGAACTCAAGCTGGCCACTTCTGTGAAAGACAATGAAAAAGCATTTCTCTAAATATATTAATGCTAAAGAGAGGGCAAGAAGAATCTCCACTCTATTGGACCTGGAGGGGAACACTGTGACTGAAGATGAAGAAAAGGCTGAGAGAGCTGGGGTTGTTTAGCCTGGAGAAGCGGAGGCTTGGGAGAGACCTTATTGCTGTCTAAAACTACCTGAAGGGAGGTTGTAGCCAGGTGGGATCTGGTCTCTTCTCCCAGGCAACCAGCACCAGAACAAGAGGACACAGTCTCAAGCTGCACCAGGGGAAGTTTAGGCTCGAGGTAAGGAGAAAGTTCTTCACTTAAGAGTAATTTGCCATTGGAATGTGCTGCCCAGGGAGGTGGTGGAGTCACAGTCCCCTGAAGGTGTTCAAGAGGGGACTGGATGTGGCACTTGAAGCCATGGTTTAGTTAGCCATGAGGTGTTGGGTGATAGGTTGGACTTGATGACCTCTGAGGTCTTTTCCAACCTTATTGATTCTGTGAAAACAAATTATTAGCAAAATATATGCCTTTTGCAGCATTCAAAAGGAAGTCAGATAACATGAAACTGGCCTCCCATAAAACAAGGGAGGAGTTTTGGGGTTTTTGAAACAGACCTGCCAGAACAAGTATCAAACAATAACAAGGAATTAAAACAGGTGGTTTTACTGCCGTGCAGCCTCTCATCGACATCAGGAAGGAGAGATTGGTTTGACTTTAAGCAAAGAGATGATCTCCATACCTGCTTGTTCGTTAGCAGCAAGTGTCTGCTCAAACTCTATCCTCAGCATCTCGTACTCTTTGCGGACTTGTGCAAGGGTGTCCTCTAGCTGAATCACCTCGGTGCGTAGCTTCTTGTGAAGACTGACCTCGTCCCTCTGAAGAGTAAGAAGGGGACAGAACTTGGTGCTGTGACCTGGAGTATCTCTCTTTTCATCAACATGCAGGTACCAGAACAGATGACTTATTGCCAGGAAGATAAATTTCCTGAGCATTCCCACAGCCATCCAGACTCAGCAGTGAGGGCTGATGGGGTGACAATGCACCCCAGTCTGATGGAGCAGAGGTATTACCTCAATTAGTTCCACTTGGCGCTGGTGTGTGGTGCGGGTGCCGTGAAGCAGAGTGCGGGCCTCATCAAGATGTGCCTTCAGCTGGAGGCTCTCATTATACAGAACAGAAAACTGGGACTGCATGCAGCGATATTCAGGGGTCTCCTTCACAGCCTCTTCCACTGCTCGTCGCAGCTCAACCTAGTTAGGACACAAGAAAATGCCACAGAAGAAAAAAGAAAGTTACTTCCTTGTCTTTGTTGTATATTCTGCAAGACAGGAGTAGAATAAGTGCAGCCACCAGAAGCAAAGGCAAAAGCAGAAGCCCAATAGCACTGCTGTGAAGTAGATGAAAGTGATATGCCTCAGTATCAGTTTGAGAAGCTTGTGCTTTCTCTGTATGCACTAAGCCTCTCTCTCTTGCATAGTTGCATCGTGAGGTTTTGATGCTCAAGTTCTGCAGCAGTTTGTCTCAAAGATCTGAGCTTGGAAAACTTTATTCAGCTTTACAATGAATTTACTGTAAAACCATAATCACCTAAATCAACAAAGATGAACACATAGAAGCATATGACAGAAGAGTAGAGAAAATACATATGCAAGAAGGCATTAGCTTTCTACCAGTAAGAGACAGAATGACTGAAGAGAAATGAAAGTACAGACGTATTTTCTTTACAAAATAAGGGCAGCAAATGATTGTGACTAACAGCAGTGAAACAGACCAGGGGGAAGGTGTAGGAGGGATCAACAGTTGTAAAGAGGTGAAATCAGTTTTAACTAGGCATCATTAAAATGTAGAGAACAGATCAGAAAATAGGAGGTAAGAAACCACAATAATTTCCAATGTTGACCACATGGTGTCACCAATACACTAAGACATGTAAACTTGCTAAGTAGTACCTGCTACAAAACACTACCCAGATAAAGAGCAAGCACAGACCACCATAGCACTAGTAAGTTTTTCCAGAGACACAGTATATCAAGACTCAGGGCAACAGAGCCCACAAAATGCCTTCATCCTCAAACAGGAACAGACACCTCACCTTGAGTTTTTCATTCTGTGCTGTTACTTCTGCAAGATCCCGGCGTAGTTCCTCCAGCTCATTGAGGCGATTCCCAGCAAGCTCTTTATTTTCTTCCAGCTCTGCATTCATCTCCTCAAACTGTTGGCAATAAATTGCTTGTAAATTCCACTGCTAATGTATCAGCTGTCAGTACTAATTAAGTAACTGTTTATACAGTAACAGAAATTACAGTTTTAACAACCAGGTCACATCACTAAGTGAGGGAGAGCCTACTTCTATCAGATCTGCTTCCTAAAGAACTCATGCACAGCCCTTCCTCTTCCCACTGCCCACAACCAAGCCCCTGACATTACCTTGCGGGCATTAATGGTGATTGTACCTCCATAGAGACTGCTCCCAGCTCCATAGACCTTGTAGCCTTTGGAATTTACCTGCAAAAAAGGCAGCAGGTTTCATCAACAGCCAGTTGAACACCATGACTACTGATACAGCATGTTCAGGACCGAAGATGGCACACTAGTCTCATTTTTCACAGCAAAGTGCCATAAGATAACGTCACACATCTCAAAACTACACCTATTTCTCTGCTTAGCTGGTGAAGGGGATGATGCTTACCCGTTCAAGAACGTCTGCTAAGTGTCGGTTGAGCCTCTGCTCCCTCTTGCGTATCTTGTCAATATCCCACTGAAGGTCATCGATCATAGTCTCCAGAACAGACACTCGAGATTCTGCTGTCTCCACTCTCTCCTGCAGCTTGGAGAACTGCAATCAAAAGAACATTTCAGCCAGCATCTTGAATATAATCAACATTTCTCTGAGTCTGCTCAGTATTAATTTTTCTCTTACTCATCATACCCTGGACACGTGTGCCTTCCACCCACCCACTGCTGTGGCAACAGAATACTCAGTGAACTGCTGTGGATTTTACACAAGCTGAATCCCAACACAATCATGGAAGACAAAACTGAAAATGGAGAAAGCACAACACTGGCAGTATCTGGACAGAGGCAGCTACCTCAACTTTATTTATGTTTTTTTAATCATCCATATGTTCATCTACTCCAGGGACAACTACAGCTCTTGGTGGCCTAACACCGAGTTAGGCCAGCATTAACAAGGTTGTTAAAGGAACTGAAACCTTTGAAACAAATATCTCCAATAATGTGAAACCTTTAGTGACTGGGATCACCCTGGAACTGATGTCATGACACGTTCACACCTGACACAGAGAAACCAAGGAATTTGAAATGACAAGGATGTCACATGACTTGCCTCAGCTCTTAAACACAGCTTAGCATTCCTTACCACTTCCTCTGCTCTGGTTTAAAATCCTATCAACTCAACTCTCTAGTTTGGTTATATTGTCTCATTCAGTGATGCAATAAGCAAATCAATCCAAACTACACTGAAAATCTACATACACCTCTTGACAACAACGCTTTCCATAACCTTCATTCAAAAGGCAACTTTCAAACCACATTGCTCTTGTCCTCCAAGGCAATCACCAGCTTTCCAAACTATGGCAAATGCAAATTATTCTAAGCAGGACCTCAAAGTAGATTTCTTCCTCTCTCCTTTTTATACCTCCTGCGACATGATTCGGTGCTTCTCCTGAAGAACGTCAGCCAGCTCCTGCAGCCGTCCATTCTCATGTGAGAGGTAGGTATTAAGCTCCAGGACTGCTTCTTCCATCAGTGAAATATCTGAGAGATGAACATAAATAAGGAAATTAATAGAAATCAAGGAAAATTGGTTTCAATTATTAAACAGCACAGAGACAAAAAAGAAAAACCAGAGAACTTCTGGATTTAACTATTCACTGTATATTTCCAGCAGGTGGTTCCCAAGGGTCTCACCCCCAGCTACACAGAGCTTTGACTTGCAGCCAGTAAGCAAGGGCTCTGCAGTTTAACATACTACGCATTTCTGTCAATTTCCATCTCCTAGTGTCTGATATCATTACAGCTGTAAAAGGTCATGAGTGTAAACTGAATCTTCCACATCAATTTTCAGCAGTTAGTCACTTTTATTTCTTCTGCAGAACTCTGTGTATTTTTCAGAACTGACAGACATTACATGACTACCACCTTGCTCAAAACTCAGTGGAATCTGAGGAGCTGGTTATTCCTACACCTTTTGCTAAACTGGAAGCATGAAGGAGTCCACAATCAGCTTGCAATACTGCTTTCACTCCTTCACTTGCAAGCATGAAGCCTTTTATGCAGTGGCTAACAGCTGGGCACTGAGATTCAACTGTAATTTCTCAGGTGCACTGCACACTAACGGCAGAAACATGACTTTCCTCAGCCCAACACACTGGGCAGAGCTCTCAGCATTCAAATTCAGAGGCAGTTATAATATAATTCTGGTGTGTAGAACAAGTTGGTTTTGGAGGTCTTGCTTATTGAGAGCTTGGAAAGCTAAGCCAATTCATTTTGAAAAATAAAGGAGCAGGAGAAGGACTAGGCCTAAACACTTACAATGCATAATTATGTCTAAGCTGGAGGTACATGAGGATGTTTAAGTATCAGCCACCTTGGTCATACCTCCACTGTTCACCTTGTGGGACAGCACATCTACTTTCTCCTGCAGCTTGTCATACATTGTCACAATCTGGGCAACAGCACGGCGAGAAGACTCTACACGCTCCTGCAGCTGAGATTCTATCTCCTCACTCGTGCTGCTGGCTAGAGTGGCTAAGAAGGAGAATGCTGGCTCCAGTCCTTCACCTGGGAACAGAAAGAGGTGCAAAAAACATGCTGTGGTAGGCAACATATCACTAGTCTTCATCATCAAACAGCCTCTGTCACCCTTCAGAAATGGCCAACATTGTCCACAGCTGAAATCCATCTTTTGCAGTGTCCCCAGCCAGGTGAACTCACCTCGTTCCCTCTCATCTTTGCGCTCCTGATTACTGTCCGAGTCTGGTTCAGGCTCTGGTACCACCAGTGCTTTTCTTTCAGTCAAAAGGTCGCCAAGACTTTGGTCCAGGTCGAAGCGTTTAAGGATGATGCGTATGTTCTCATCAAACTGAATGAGGGGACAGGCAAGGCAAGGCAAAGAACGGATGAGAATAAAAGGAACGCAGTGGAACAGGAGGAGAGGACAACGACGTATACAAAACAAGAGCGTTACTGACCTGATTCCAGTATCTGTTGATAATCAGCAGAGAGGCATCATCAGTGGCCTGCCGACGCTCCAGCTTCTCAATGTGCTCACGCAGCTCATCTTCAATGGCTTGTCTCTGGTCCAGCATCTCCGCGAGTTTCCGGTTCTTGGTCTGAAGGGTCCGGATGTCCATCTCCTCCTGCACAGATGCACAAGTCAGGGCACAATGCATGCCAGCCACGTCACTGGGCTCATGCAGAGGGCAGAGAGAGGGTTTTTTTTTCAAAAGGCTCAGAGTGTGCAAGGGAGGCATACCGTGGAGGAAACGCCACCAAGCTTAATGGTCTCCACTGTGGTCCCTGAATCTTCAAGCCCTGCCTTCTTCTCTGGGGGTGCAGAAGGGCCAGGCTCTCCAGCTGCCCGTTTATTGCCAATTCCAGACATGTTGGCCAAACCATACAGACCACTGCCTTCACAAAGCTCTTTGTGAAGATTAAAGGCCACTATTAAAAAAAGAGGAAAAAAGAGAAACACACATCCACAACACCAACTCAGTTTTGGGGTTTTAATACAGTGATCCAGCATAGCAACAAGATGCCCATGGTACAGACAGGGTAATTCAAAAGGTCAAACATTCAGTCTTAAAAGACACCACTAGGATGAGCATTGCAAACAGCAAGTTGGTGGGAAAAAAATCCACTGCTCTGTAATGTTAAAATAGAAGCTCTGTACCCTATCAAGCTCTTCAAAATAAAATCATGCAGGCCCAGTCTCTGCTTTTGTGATGTCTCCCTGTATTGACAAAAATTATCAGTGTTAGACTTTACAAGCAACTAAGTACGTGTATCTGGCACCAGTTCACCCCATGCTAGCCAAATTGTTCTTATTATACCAAGTTAAAGCCAGTTAAAGTACAGGGCAACAGTATCTTGAGATCTGCAATAGCTTACAAATCTTGCAAATCCTATGAAACTGAACAGCAATTCCAAGCCAAAGTTTGTGATAACCCATTTCAAGAGTTTTCCTGTCTGTCAGGAGAGACACAGATTCATAGAATGGTGTGGGTTGGAAGGAACCTTGAAGATCATCTAGTTCCAACTCTGCTGCCATGAGCAGGGACACCTCTAAGTAGACCAGACTGCTCAAGGCCTCATCCAATGTGGCACTGACCACCTTTACAGAAGGGGCACCCTGGGAAACCTGTTCTAGCACCTCACCACCCACACTGTAAACAATTTCTTTCAGTATCTAGTCTAAATATACCCTCCTCAAGCTCCAACCATTTGCTTTTGTGCTATCACAGCAAGCCCTTGTAAAAAAAGTCCCTTCCCAGCTTTCTTCTAGGCCCCTTTCAGGTACTGGAAAGCCACTACAAGGTCTCCCTGGAGCCTTCCCTTCTCCAGGAAGAACATATCCCCAAGTTAATACAACCTGCAAAGCTCTGGACTACTAGTTACAGAATTACAGACAAATTGAGGTTGGAAAAGATGCCTGGAGACCAACTGCTCAATGCTTCTGAATAAAGCAGGGTCAGCCAGTGCAGGCTGCCAAGGGCCTCATCCAGTCAGCTTTAAAGTATTTCCAGAGATAGAAACTCTCACTGCTACCTCTCAAGCCATTAGTTAATACTTTCACACTTTTTGTCCCCAGACAAAGTATTTATTACACTGTCTCCTGCCACTAACCCTCACAGCTCTAGCTCCCCCTCTTCTTACTACTCACAGCAAGGTCTGACCCATACCCTCTTCCCTTTAAGAACTCAGCCTCATCCTCACTCCCCATCTATTTACATTCTTTTCTCTGCAGACAGATCACACTGATTCATCAAGGACTCTCCTACCACGGACT
>CM026897.1:2115796-2172861 GCA_015227895.2 Colaptes auratus | reverse complement strand
CGGGGATGACACTGACAGTGGTGCCCACAGTGACGTCACAATCGCTGCCCGGCTGACGGTGCTGCCGCCACTCACGCTGCCCTGCTGCCACCCAGCTTGCCACCACAGCTCCTCCTGCCTTCAGCCTCCAGCTCACGTCCAATCACGCTGACTCCTTTGCCTTCTCCTCAGGGACTCTAAAGGACCACCCTTGGCCATCCCACCTTGGGCAAATTCCCTTCTTTGAGCCCAGTTGCCACCAGCAGTGCTCCACACTCCACAGACCCTTCCTAGAACCATGGAAGGAACGGAAGGGACCTTGAAGATCACAGAGGCACAGAATGACAGAACGTTAAGGGTTGAGAGGGAGCTCCAGAGACCATCCAGCCCAACCTCCCCTGCCAGAGCAGGCTCACCCACGGCAGGGCACACAGGAACACATCCAGGCGGGGTTGGAAGCTCTCCGCAGAAGGAGTCTCCACAACCTCCCTGCGCCGCCCGGCCCCAGGCCTCCAGCACCCTCACACCAAAGAAGTTTCTCCTCATGTCCCCATGCAACCACCTCTGCTCCAGCTGGCACCATTGCCCCTTGTCCTGCTCCCTGGCCACCCCTGAGCAGAGCCTGGCTCCACCCCTGCACATCTTTATCACCAGGCATGAGGGCACCCCTCAGGCTCATCTCCAGCTGCTGCCACTCAGCACCCCCAGGGCCTTTCCTGCTGGGCACTTCCCAGCCTCTCTGCCCCCAGCCTGGAGCCTTCACGGGGTGCTTGTGAGCCAAAGGCGGAAGCCAGCCCTAGGCCTTCTTCACCTCATCCATTGACTGCTTCCCAGGGATAAAGCCTGGCTAGGTCCCTCTGGTAAAAGGAGGGGCAAGGACAAACCTCCACTCCTTAGTGGACACGGAAGGGACTAGAAGATAAAAGGAGGAGGAAAACGCAGAGCTACGGAACGCCTCCTTTGCCTCAATTCTCAACAGTAGCACAGGCTGTCTTCAGGACAATTGGCCTGCAGAGCTGACAGGAGGAGTCAGGGAGCACTATAGCAACCCTGTCATCCAGGAGGAAGCAGTGAGAGACCTGCTGAGCCTCTTGGATCTAGCACTCTCTGCAGCCAGTTGCTGCCCGAACAGTCTTGTGTGTTCACGTTTGACCTCGGTTTGGGTGGACACAGATCACTGGAATACAGCTGTACGGGGAGTGGCCACCATCCCTCCACCTGCCTGTGTGACCTAACTGGGAACACTTCAGCAAGGAGCCCACGACACTCAGCGCCTCCCTCGCGAAAGCACCGCCGCTGCAGCAGCCTCGCCCACGCCGCGCCGGCCCCGAGGGAGAGAAAAGCTGGCTCCAGGGATGGGGGGGGGGGGGGGGGGACTTGGTGGAGGAAGGCGGGCACCGCAGATGCAGAGGAGGGCAATGCAGAAGGCGGCGGCTACTGCAGGAGAGGAGGAGACAGAAGAAGGGGAAGACAGAAGAAAGAGAGGAGGATGCAGAGCTAGAAGAAGAGGACAATGCAGCAGAGCAGAATGCACAAGAGGGCAATGGAGATGCAGCAGAAGAGAAAGAAGATGAGGAGGCTCCAAAGGCTCCATCTCAGCACACAGACAGACTTGTGGCCTCGGGGCTTGTGGACAAGCAGCAGGCTGCAGGCCAGCCAAAGGCGGGGAACTGGATGAAGCTTCTGGTCTGCGGCACGGATCCCCTGGGGAGCGTCTTTCTGAAAGGAGGCCAGGGTGGGAAGTGGGGCGCCCTAGAAAAGAAGAAGAAGAAAAGAGGAGAAGAGGAGGAAGAAGAAGAAGGCATCCAGAAAAAGCGGATACTCTTCTTCTTCTTCCTCCTCTTCCTCCGGTGACCGACCCAAAGAGGACGGAGCAAAGAGGATGAGAGGAAGAAGAGGACAGCACAGAGAGAGGCAAGAGCCAAGAGGGAAAAAGGAGGGTGCAAGGGAAGGACAGGAGAGGAAGCAGAAGAGGACAAGACAGAAAGAGGACAAGAAGGACGGTGCAAGAGAAGGGCAAGGAAAAAGGAGAAGAAGGCCCTGATGCAAGCGAGGAAGACGCAGGAGGAGAACAAGGACCGTTTCTAAGCAAGCCCACCCTCTGCCCACCACCTGCTTCCCCTGGTGCAGCACACCAGGGATGCCCCAAACCACCATGTCCTCCCAAAGCTCACCCTTCTTCTGCAAGCCCACCATGCTCCCCAATGCCTTCTTTCTTCTCTTTAATCAACCTTCTTTCATCCTTCTCTTCTTCATCTTTTATCTTCTTCTCCTCTTCTCCTCTATCTCCTCTCTTCATCTTCTTTCTCTTCTTCTTCCTCTTCTCCTCTTCTTCCTCTGTGTCACTGCCATCTTTCCCCAAACCTAGCTCTTTCTCCCCAAGCCCGCCCACCCATGCCCAGCAGCACGCCTTGCCCAAGCCCACAATGTTCTCCTCCAAGACAAAAAAGGAAAGAAGAGGAAGGGCCCTGAGGGAAGAGAGGATGAGGCAAAAGGAAGGAGAGGAAGGGGAGGAAAGGGAAGGAGACAAGGGGAGGGCGCAGAGGGGGGAAATGCATCCACTGCTTGTGGATGCTCTTTCTCTTCTTCCTCCTCTTCCTCTGAACATTTGAAACAGGGAGGAGAGTACAAAGAGGAGGAGGCAAAGGGAGAGGACTGAGTAGAGGGAGAGGATGCGCAGGGAATACCAAGAGAGAGAGCAATGCAGAGAGGGAGAGGATTGCGTAGAGGGAGAGGAATGCGCACATGGGAAGGATAGCTCAGTGGGAGAGGAATGCGAAGAGGGAGAGGATTGCACAGAGGGGGCACGATTGCCCGGGGGGGATGAATGCGCAGTGGGAGAGGTATGCGCAGAGGGAGAGGTATGCGCAGAGGGAGAGGAATGCAGAGGGGAGAGCTTTGCGCAGGGGGAGAGGTATGCGCAGGGGGGAGAGGAATGCATAGGGGAGAGTATGCAGGGGCAGAGGGAGAAGTATGCGCAGGGGGAGAGGAATGCATAGGGAAGAGGAATGGGCAGCGGAGAGGTACGCGCAGGGGGAGAGCTATGCGAAGGGGGAGAATATGCGCAGCGGGAGAGGAATGCACTCAGGGAGAGGAATGCGCAGGGTAGAGGAATGCGCAGAGGAAGAGGAATGCGCAAAGGGAGAGGAAGGCACAGAGGGAGAGGAATGCATAGGGGAGAGGAATGCGCAGGGGGAGAGGTATGCGCAGAGGGAGAGGAATGCATAGGGGAGAGGAATGGGCAGAGGGAGAGGAATGCGCAGAGGGAGAGGAATGCACAGGGGGAGAGGTATGCGCAGGGGGAGAGGTATGCGCAGGGGGAGAGGAAAGTATGGGGGAGAGGTATGCGCAGGGGGAGAGGAATGGGCATGGAGAGAGGAATGCGCAAAGGGAGAGGAATGCGCAGAGGGAGAGGAATGCATAGGGGAGAGGAATGCGCATGGGGAGAGGAATGCGCAGGGGGAGAGGAATGCGCAGGGGGAGAGGAATGCGCAGGGGGAGAGGTATGCGCAGTGGGAGAGGAATGCGCTCAGGGAGAGGAATGCGCAGGGGGAGAGGTATGCGCAAAGGGAGAGGAATGCAGCTCGAGGGAGAGGAATGCGCAGGGGGAGAGGAATGCGCAGGGGAGAGGTATGCGCAGGGGGAGAGGTATGCGCATGGGGAGAGGAAAGCATAGGGGAGAGGTATGCGCAGGGGGAGGAATGGGCAGGGAGAGAGGAATGCGCAGGGAGAGGAATGCGCAGAGGGGAGAGGAATGCATAGGGGAGAGGAATGCGCATGGGGAGAGGAATGCGCAGGGGGAGAGGAATGCGCATGGGGAGAGGAATGCGCAGGGGGAGAGGAATGCGCAGGGGGAGAGGTATGCGCAGGGGGAGAGGTATGCGCAGGGGAGAGGAAAGCATAGGGGAGAGGTATGCGCAGAAGGGGAGAGGAATGCATAGGGAAGGGAATGCGCAAGGAGAGGAATGCGCATGGGAGAGGAATGCGCAGGGGGAGAGGTATGCGCAGGGGGAGAGGAATGCGCTCAGGGAGAGGAATGCGCAGGGGGAGAGGTATGCGCAAAGGGAGAGGAATGCACTCAGGGAGAGGAATGCGCAAAGGGAGAGGAATGCGCATGGGGAGAGGAATGCGCAGGGGGAGAGGTATGCGCAGGGGAGAGGAAGCATAGGGGACAGGTATGCGCAGGGGGAGAGGAATGCATAGGGAAGAGGAATGGGCAGAGGGAGAGGAATGCGCAGTGGGAGAGGAATGCGCAGGGGGAGAGGAATGCATCGGGGAGAGGAATGCGCATGGGGAGAGGAATGCGCATGGGGAGAGGAATGCGCATGGGGAGAGGAATGGGAATGCGCAGGGGGAGAGGTATGCGCATGGGGAGAGGAATGCGCATGGGGATAGGAATGCGCAGGGGGAGAGGAATGCGCAGGGGAGAGGTATGCGCAGTGGGAGGAATGCGTTCAGGGAGAGGAATGCGCAAAGGGAGGGAATGCGGAGGGGGAGAGGAATGCGCAGGGGAGAGGAATGCGCATGGGGAGAGGAATGCGCAGGGGGAGAGGAATGCGCAGGGGAGAGGAATGCGCAGGGGGAGAGGAAAGCGCAAAGGGAGAGGAATGCGCAAAGGGAGAGGAATGCGGAGGGGGAGAGGAATGCGCAGGGGAGAGGAATGCGCAGGGGGAGAGGAATGCGCAGGGGAGAGGAATGCGCAGGGGTGAGGAATGCGCAGGGGGTGGATTGCGTAGGGGAGAGGATTGTGCAGGGGGCAGGATTGCACAGGGGAGAGGATTGTGCGAGGGGGAATGTGCAGGGGGGGAGGATTGCGCAGGGGGAGGGCAATGCGCAGGGGAGAGGAATATGCGGGGGGAGCAATGCGCCTGTGGGGAGGATTGCTCAGCGGAATAGGACGGCGCAGAGAGAGCGGATTGTGCAGAAGCAGAGGAATGGTCAGAGGAAGAGGATGGCACAGAGGAGGAGGACGGTGCCAATAGGATGACACAGGGGAAAACTGACACGGGAAGAGAAGGGAGGGAGACAAAGGAGCAGAGGACAACAGGAAGAGGATGACAAGGGTGGCAGAAGAAAACGGGAAAGAAGGACAAGGCCCTGGCACAGGAGAGGACAAGGCAAAAGGGGACAATGGGGATGACGCAGAAGGAGGAGAACAAGAACCATTTCTAACCTAGCCCACCCTCTGCCCACCACCTGCTTCCTCTGCTGCACCACAACAGGGGTGCCCCACACCAGGGGTGCCCCAAACCACCATGTCCACCCAAAGCTCACCCGTGTTCTACCCAGACCCACCACGGTCTCCCCAGTTCCCTTTCTTCTCCCACTTCTCATTCAGCTTCTCTCTCTTCTTTTACTTCTTCTTCTTTTACTTCTGCTTCTTTCACACACCTCTCTTGTGTCTTGTCTTCATCTTCATCCCTATCTTCTCCCTCTGTATCCCTCCCATCTTCTCCCCTAATCCACCATCCTGTCACCAAGCCCACCCAAGCCTACCTATGCCCTCCCCAAGCACATCACTTTCTCACTAAGCCCACCCTCCTCCCTCCAAGCCCACCCTCTGCTCCTCAGAGGAGGAAAAGGGAAAGCAGGAGAAGGGACCCGACGCATACGGGGACAACGCAGCAGCAGAAGGCCGCGACCCATACGGGGACGATGCGGCACAAGAGGAGCCAGGTCTGACCAAGCTCACTTCCTTCTCCTCAAGAGCACCAAGCACTCCCCAACACGACCATGTCCTCCCAAACCTCACCCTTGTCCTACCCAAGCCCAACACACTCTCCCCAAATCCCTTTTTTCTGCCTCTTTAATGCAACTTCTTCTTCTTCAGATTCTTCAGTTTCTTCTCCTCCTTCCTCTTCTTCATCTTCTTTGTCTTCTTCCGCCTTCTCTCTCACTCCCATATTCTCCCCAAATCCACTATGCTCTCTTCTACAACTCCATTCCCCAACCATGCCTACCACTATCCATCCCCAAGCCCCTCATTTTCTCTCCAAGCCCACCACGCTCTCCCCAAACCCTTTTCTTCTTCCTACACTCATTCCACTGCTTTTCCATCTCTTCCTTCTCTTCTTCCTTCTCTTCTCCATCTTCTTGGTCTCTTCCTTCTCTCTATCTTTGCCACCCTCTCCCCAAATCCACCCCAAGGCCCACCCATCTCCACCAGCAGCAGCATCTTACCAAGCCCACCATGTTCTCCTCAAAGAAAGACAAAGAAGCAAAAGGGCCTTGAGGCAAGAAAGGCAACGTGGAGGGAAGAAGAGGAAAGGGAGTGAGAAGGACAAGAAGGGAGGATGCAGAGCAGGGGAGGGCCACAGAGGAGGAGGCAGGAGACGGGGAAGACAGAAGAAAGAGAGGAGGATGCAGAGCTAGGCGTCTTAAGAGGACAATGCAGCAGAGCACCAAGCACAGGAGGGCCATGCAGATGCAGAAGAGGAGGAGAAAGAAGATCAGCAACAGCAAGCAGGAAAAAAGGCACAGCGTCAGCTAGGACGACTGTGCTGCACCTCCTGCTGCAGCCTCTGCTGCTGCTACTGCTACAGACGCAGAAGAAAAAGCAGACAAAGAAGGAGAACAAGAAGAGAGAGAAGAGAGAAGAGAGAAAGAGAAAGATACCTTGGTGCAGCAGAGAGTGCTGTGGAACGAGGGCGGCCACTGTCTCCCACGCAGCTGTTGGCTCTGCAAAGTGAACAAGAACCAAAGTCACTCTCTGTGTCCTCCAACCCCAAAAGGACCCAATCCCACAGGACACCAGCTGTCACCACCATCCCCATCCCCATCCCCACAGATGGAGACCAGCACCCACCCTGAGCTGACCTTGTGCTCTCAGCCCTGTCCCCTCCCTCCAGTAGCTCTTGGCCAACGCAAACTCCCAACCCCTTGGTACCTTCAGTGGTGGTGCTGGACACCATGAAGAGGGCCTCCAACCCATCCCAGAAGTCCATCTTGCTCTGTCTCTCCTTGGTGGGACACTCCCCAGTGGGAGCTCATTCCACCACTGGATGCTCCTCCAGAGTGCAGGACCCGTGCTTCCGCCTCCCCTTTTCCCTCCTCGGCTGGCTGTGTTGCCACGGCACCGGGGATGACACTGACAGTGGTGCCCACAGTGACGTCACAATCGCTGCCCGGCTGACGGTGCTGCCGCCACTCACGCTGCCCTGCTGCCACCCAGCTTGCCACCACAGCCTCCTCCTGCCTTCAGCCTCCAGCTCACGTCCAATCACGCTGACTCCTTTGCCTTCTCCTCAAGGGACTCTAAAGGACCACCCTTGGCCATCCCACCTTGGGCAAATTCCCTTCTTTGAGCCCAGTTGCCACCAGCAGTGCTCCACACTCCACAGACCCTTCCTAGAACCATGGAAGGAACGGAAGGGACCTTGAAGATCACAGAGGCACAGAATGACAGAACGTTAAGGGTTGAGAGGGAGCTCCAGAGACCATCCAGCCCAACCTCCCCTGCCAGAGCAGGCTCACCCACGGCAGGGCACACAGGAACACATCCAGGCGGGGTTGGAAGCTCTCCGCAGAAGGAGTCTCCACAACCTCCCTGCGCCGCCCTCCAGCACCCTCACACCAAAGAAGTTTCTCCTCATGTCCCCATGCAACCACCTCTGCTCCAGCTGGCACCATTGCCCCTTGTCCTGCTCCCTGGCCACCCCTGAGCAGAGCCTGGCTCCACCCCTGCACATCTTTATCACCAGGCATGAGGGCACCCCTCAGGCTCATCTCCAGCTGCTGCCACTCAGCACCCCCAGGGCCTTTCCTGCTGGGCACTTCCCAGCCTCTCTGCCCCCAGCCTGGAGCCTTCACGGGGTGCTTGTGAGCCAAAGGCGGAAGCCAGCCCTAGGCCTTCTTCAACCTCATCCCATTGACTGCTTCCCAGGGATAAAGCCTGGCTAGGTCCCTCTGGTAAAAGGAGGGGCAAGGACAAACCTCCACTCCTTAGTGGACACGGAAGGGACTAGAAGATAAAAGGAGGAGGAAAACGCAGAGCTACGGAACGCCTCCTTTGCCTCAATTCTCAACAGTAGCACAGGCTGTCTTCAGGACAACTGGCCTGCAGAGCTGACAGGAGGAGTCAGGGAGCACTATAGCAACCCTGTCATCCAGGAGGAAGCAGTGAGAGACCTGCTGAGCCTCTTGGATCTAGCACTCTCTGCAGCCAGTTGCCCGAACAAGTCTTGTGTGTTCACGTTTGACCTCGGTTTGGGTGGACACAGATCACTGGAATACAGCTGTACGGGGAGTGGCCACCATCCCTCCACCTGCCTGTGTGACCTAACTGGAGAACACTTCAGCAAGGAGCCCACGACACTCAGCGCCTCCCTCTGGCGAAAGCACCGCCGCTGCAGCAGCCTCCGCCCACGCCGCGCCGGCCCCGAGGGAGAGAAAAGCTGGCTCCAGGGGATGGGGGGCGGGGGGGACTTGGTGGAGGAAGGCGGGCACCGCAGATGCAGAGGAGGGCAATGCAGAAGGCGGCGGCTACTGCAGGAGAGGAGGAGACAGAAGAAGGGGAAGACAGAAGAAAGAGAGGAGGATGCAGAGCTAGAAGAAGAGGACAATGCAGCAGAGCAGAATGCACAAGAGGGCAATGGAGATGCAGCAGAAGAGAAAGAAGATGAGGAGGCTCCAAAGGCTCCATCTCAGCACACAGGCAGGACTTGTGGCCTCGGGGCTTGTGGACAAGCAGCAGGCTGCAGGCCAGCCCAAAGGCGGGGAACTGGATGAAGCTTCTGGTCTGCGGCACGGATCCCCCTGGGGAGCGTCTTTCTGAAAGGAGGCCAGGGTGGGAAGTGGGGCGCCCTAGAAAAGAAGAAGAAGAAAAAGAGGAGGAAGAGGAGGAAGAAGAAGAAGGGCATCCAGAAAAAGCGGATACTCTTCTTCTTCTTCCTCCTCTTCCTCCGGTGACCTGACCCAAAGAGGACGGAGCAAAGAGGATGAGAGGGAAGAAGAGGACAGCACAGAGAGGACAAGAGCCAAGAAGGGAAAAAGGAGGGTGCAAGGGAAGGACAGGAGAGGAAGCAGAAGAGGACAAGACAGAAAGAGGACAAGAAGGACGGTGCAAGAGAAGGGCAAGGGAAAGGAGAAGAAGGCCCTGATGCAAGCGAGGAAGACGCAGGAGGAGAACAAGGACCGTTTCTAAGCAAGCCCACCCTCTGCCCACCACCTGCTTCCCCTGGTGCAGCACACCAGGGATGCCCCAAACCACCATGTCCTCCCAAAGCTCACCCTTCTTCTGCCCAAGCCCACCATGCTCTCCCCAAATGCCTTCTTTCTTCCTCTTTAATTCAACTTCTTCAGTTTCTCCTCCATCTTCCTCTTCTTCATCTTCTTTCTCTTCTTCTTCCTCTTCTCCTCTTCTTCCTCTGTGTCACTGCCATCTTCTCCCCAAACCTAGCCTCTTCTCCCCAAGCCCGCCCACCCATGCCCAGCAGCACGCCTTGCCCAAGCCCACAATGTTCTCCTCCAAGACAAAAAAGGGAAAGAAGAGGAAGGGCCCTGAGGGAAGAGAGGATGAGGCAAAGGGAAGGAGAGGAAGGGGAGGAAAGGGAAGGAGACAAGGGGAGGGCGCAGAGGGGGGAAATGCATCCACTGCTTGTGGATGCTCTTTCTCTTCTTCCTCCTCTTCCTCTGAACATTTGAAACAGGGAGGAGAGTACAAAGAGGAGGAGGCAAAGGGAGAGGACTGAGTAGAGGGAGAGGATGCGCAGAGGGAATACCAAGAGAGAGAGCAATGCAGAGAGGGAGAGGATTGCGTAGAGGGAGAGGAATGCGCACATGGGAAGGATAGCTCAGTGGGAGAGGAATGCGAAGAGGGAGAGGATTGCACAGAGGGGGCACGATTGCCCGGGGGGATGAATGCGCAGTGGGAGAGGTATGCGCAGAGGGAGAGGTATGCGCAGAGGGAGAGGAATGCAGAGGGGAGAGCTTTGCGCAGGGGGAGAGGTATGCGCAGGGGGGAGAGGAATGCATAGGGGAGAGGTATGCGCAGGGGGAGAAGTATGCGCAGGGGGAGAGGAATGCATAGGGAAGAGGAATGGGCAGCGGGAGAGGTACGCGCAGGGGGAGAGCTATGCGAAGGGGGAGAATATGCGCAGCGGGAGAGGAATGCACTCAGGGAGAGGAATGCGCAGGGTAGAGGAATGCGCAGAGGAAGAGGAATGCGCAAAGGGAGAGGAAGGCACAGAGGGAGAGGAATGCATAGGGGAGAGGAATGCGCAGGGGGAGAGGTATGCGCAGAGGGAGAGGAATGCATAGGGGAGAGGAATGGGCAGAGGGAGAGGAATGCGCAGAGGGAGAGGAATGCACAGGGGAGAGGTATGCGCAGGGGGAGAGGTATGCGCAGGGGGAGAGGTATGCGCATGGGGAGAGGAATGCAGGGGGAGAGGTATGCGCAGGGGGAGGAATGCGCTCAGGGAGAGGAATGCGCAGGGCGAGAGGTATGCGCAAAGGGAGAGGAATGCGCAGAGGGAGAGGAATGCGCAGGGGGAGAGGTAGCGCAGGGGGGAGAGTATCGCAGGGGGAGAGGTATGCGCATGGGGAGAGGAAAGTATAGGGGAGAGATATGCGCAAGGGGAGAGGAATGGGCAGGGAGAGAGGAATGCGCAAAGGGAGAGGAATGCGCAGAGGAGAGGAATGCATAGGGGAGAGGAATGCGCATGGGGAGAGGAATGCGCAGGGGGAGAGGAATGCGCATGGGGAGAGGAATGCGCAGGGGGAGAGGTATGCGCAGGGGGGGAGGTATGCGCAGGGGAGAGGTATGCGCATGGGGAGAGGAAAGCATAGGGGACAGGTATGCGCAGGGGGAGAGGAATGCATAGGGAAGAGGAATGGGCAGAGGGACAGGAATGCGCAGTGGGAGAGGAATGCGCAGGGGGAGAGGTATGCGCAGGGGGAGAGGAATGCGCTCAGGGAGAGGAATGCGCAGGGGGAGAGGTATGCGCAAGGGGAGAGGATGCACTCGGGGAGAGGAATGCGCAAAGGGGAGAGGAATGCGCATGGGGAGAGGAATGCGCAGGGGGAGAGGTATGCGCAGTGGGAGAGGAATGCACTCAGGGAGAGGAATGCGCAAAGGGAGAGGAATGCGCAGGGGGAGAGGAATGAATAGGGGAGAGGAATGCGCAGGGGGAGAGGTATGCGCAGGGGGAGAGGAAAGCATAGGGGAGAGGTATGCGCAGGGGGAGAGGAATGCATAGGGAAGAGGAATGGGCAGAGGGAGAGGAATGCGCAGTGGGAGAGGAATGCATAGGGAAGAGGAATGGGCAGAGGGAGAGGAATGCGCAGTGGGAGAGGAATGCGCAGGGGGAGAGGAATGCGCAGGGGGAGAGGTATGCGCAGGGGGGGGGAGAGGAATGCATAGGGAAGAGGAATGGGCAGAGGGAGAGGAATGCGCAGTGGGAGAGGAATGCGCAGGGGGAGAGGAATGCATCGGGGAGAGGAATGCGCATGGGGAGAGGAATGCGCATGGGGAGAGGAATGCGCATGGGGAGAGGAATGGAATGCGCAGGGGGAGAGGTATGCGCATGGGGAGAGGAATGCGCATGGGGATACGAATGCGCAGGGGGAGAGGAATGCGCAGGGGGAGAGGTATGCGCAGTGGGAGAGGAATGCGTTCAGGGAGAGGAATGCGCAAAGGAGAGGAATGCGGAGGGGGAGAGGAATGCGCAGGGGGAGAGGAATGCGCAGGGGAGAGGAATGCGCAGGGGGAGAGGAATGCGCAGGGGGAGAGGAATGCGCAGGGGGAGAGGAAAGCGCAAAGGGAGAGGAATGCGCAAAGGGAGAGGAATGCGGAGGGGAGAGGAATGCGCAGGGGGAGAGGAATGCGCAGGGGGAGAGGAATGCATAGGGGAGAGGAATGCGCAGGGAGAGGAATGCGCAGGGGTGAGGAATGCGCAGGGGGGTGGATTGCGTAGGGGAGAGGATTGTGCAGGGGGGCAGGATGCACAGGGGAGAGGATTGGCGAGGGGAGGGGAATGTGCAGGGGGGGAGGATTGCGCAGGGGGAGGGCAATGCGCAGGGAGAGGAATATGCGGGGGGAGCAATGTGCCTGTGGGGAGGATTGCTCAGCGGAATAGGACGGCGCAGAGAGAGCGGATTGTGCAGAAGCAGAGGAATGGTCAGAGGAAGAGGATGGCACAGAGGAGGAGGACGGTGCCAATAGGATGACAGGGGAAAACTGACACGGAAGAGAAGGGAGGGAGACAAAGGAGCAGAGGACAACAGGAAGAGGATGACAAGGGTGGCAGAAGAAAACGGGAAAGAAGGACAAGGCCCTGGCACAGGAGAGGACAAGGCAAAAGGGGACAATGGGGATGACGCAGAAGGAGGAGAACAAGAACCATTTCTAACTAGCCCACCCTCTGCCCACCACCTGCTTCCTCTGCTGCACCACAACAGGGGTGCCCCACACCAGGGGTGCCCCAAACCACCATGTCCACCCAAAGCTCACCCGTTTCTACCCAGACCACCACGGTCTCCCCAGTTTCCTTTCTTCTCCCACTTCTCATTCAGCTCTCTCCTTCTTTTACTTCTTCTTCTTTTACTTCTGCTTCTTTTACTTCTGCTTCTTTCACACACCTCTCTTGTGTCTTGTCTTCATCTTCATCCCTATCTTCTCCCTCTGTATCTCCCATCTTCTCCCCTAATCCACCATCCTGTCACCAAGCCCACCCAAGCCTACCTATGCCCTCCCCAAGCACATCACTTTCTCACTAAGCCCACCCTCCTCCCTCCAAGCCCACCCTCTGCTCCTCAGAGGAGGAAAAGGGAAAGCAGGAGAAGGGACCCGACGCATACGGGGACAACGCAGCAGCAGAAGGCCGCGACCCATACGGGGACGATGCGGCACAAGAGGAGCCAGGTCTGACCAAGCTCACTTCCTTCTCCTCAAGAGCACCAAGCACTCCCCAACACGACCATGTCCTCCCAAACCTCACCCTTGTCCTACCCAAGCCCAACACACTCTCCCCAAATCCTTTTTTCTGCCTCTTTAATGCAACTTCTTCTTCTTCAGATTCTTCAGTTTCTTCTCCTCCTTCCTCTTCTTCATCTTCTTGTCTTCTTCTGCCTTCTCTCTCACTCCCATATTCTCCCCAAATCCACTATGCTCTCTTCTACAACTCCATTCCCCAACCATGCCTACCACTATCCATCCCCAAGCCCCTCATTTTCTCTCCAAGCCCACCACGCTCTCCCCAAACCCTTTTCTTCTTCCTACACTCATTCCACTGCTTTTCCATCTCTTCCTTCTCTTCTCCATCTTCTTGGTCTCTTCCTTCCTCTCTATCTTTGCCACCCTCTCCCCAAATCCACCCCAAGGCCCACCCATCTCCACCAGCAGCAGCATCTTACCAAGCCCACCATGTTCTCCTCAAAGAAAGACAAAGAAGCAAAAGGCCTTGAGGCAAGAAAGGCAACGTGGAGGGAAGAAGAGGAAAGGGAGTGAGAAGGACAAGAAGGGAGGATGCAGAGCAGGGGAGGGCCACAGGAGGGAGGCAGGAGACGGGGAAGACAGGAAAGAGAGGAGGATGCAGAGCTAGGCGTCTTAAGAGGACAATGGCAGAGCACCAAGCACAGGAGGGCCATGCAGATGCAGAAGAGGAGGAGAAGAAGATCAGCAACAGCAAGCAGGAAAAAAAGGGCACAGCGTCAGCTAGGACGACTGTGCTGCACCTCCTGCTGCAGCCTCTGCTGCTGCTACTGCTACAGACGCAGAAGAAAAAGCAGACAAAGAAGGAGAACAAGAAGAGAGAGAAGAGAGAAAGAGAGAAAGAGAAAGATACCTTGGTGCAGCAGAGAGTGCTGTGGAACGAGGGCGGCCACTGTCTCCCACGCAGCTGTTGGCTCTGCAAAGTGAACAAGAACCAAAGTCGCTCTCTGTGTCCTCCAACCCCAAAAGGACCCAATCCCACAGGACACCAGCTGTCACCACCATCCCCATCCCCATCCCCACAGATGGAGACCAGCACCCACCCTGAGCTGACCTTGTGCTCTCAGCCCTGTCCCCTCCCTCCAGTAGCTCTTGGCCAACGCAAACTCCCAACCCCTTGGTACCTTCAGTGGTGGTGCTGGACACCATGAAGAGGGCCTCCAACCCATCCCAGAAGTCCATCTTGCTCTGTCTCTCCTTGGTGGGACACTCCCCAGTGGGAGCTCATTCCACCACTGGATGCTCCTCCAGTGCAGGACCCGTGCTTCCGCCTCCCCTTTTCCCTCCTCGGCTGGCTGTGTTGCCACGGCACCGGGGATGACACTGACAGTGGTGCCCACAGTGACGTCACAATCGCTGCCCGGCTGACGGTGCTGCCGCCACTCACGCTGCCCTGCTGCCACCCAGCTTGCCACCACAGCCTCCTCCTGCCTTCAGCCTCCAGCTCACGTCCAATCACGCTGACTCCTTTGCCTTCTCCTCAAGGGACTCTAAAGGACCACCCTGGCCATCCCACCTTGGGCAAATTCCCTTCTTTGAGCCCAGTTGCCACCAGCAGTGCTCCACACTCCACAGACCCTTCCTAGAACCATGGAAGAACGGAAGGGACCTTGAAGATCACAGAGGCACAGAATGACAGAACGTTAAGGGTTGAGAGGGAGCTCCAGAGACCATCCAGCCCAACCTCCCTGCCAGAGCAGGCTCACCCACGGCAGGGCACACAGGAACACATCCAGGCGGGGTTGGAAGCTCTCCGCAGAAGGAGTCTCCACAACCTCCCTGCGCCGCCCTCCAGCACCCTCACACCAAAGAAGTTTCTCCTCATGTCCCCATGCAACCACCTCTGCTCCAGCTGGCACCATTGCCCCTTGTCCTGCTCCCTGGCCACCCCTGAGCAGAGCCTGGCTCCACCCCTGCACATCTTTATCACCAGGCATGAGGGCACCCCTCAGGCTCATCTCCAGCTGCTGCCACTCAGCACCCCCAGGGCCTTTCCTGCTGGGCACTTCCAGCCTCTCTGCCCCCGGCCTGGAGCCTTCACGGGTGCTTGTGAGCCAAAGGCGGAAGCCAGCCCTAGGCCTTCTTCAAC
Organism: Colaptes auratus; assembly: GCA_015227895.2. Taxonomy (NCBI): domain Eukaryota; kingdom Metazoa; phylum Chordata; class Aves; order Piciformes; family Picidae; genus Colaptes; species Colaptes auratus. The sequence continues at coordinate 2,157,865 of CM026897.1, read as the reverse complement.
CTCATCCCATTGACTGCTTCCCAGGGATAAAGCCTGGCTAGGTCCCTCTGGTAAAAGGAGGGGCAAGGACAAACCTCCACTCCTTAGTGGACACGGAAGGGACTAGAAGATAAAAGGAGGAGGAAAACGCAGAGCTACGGAACGCCTCCTTTGCCTCAATTCTCAACAGTAGCACAGCTGTCTTCAGACAACTGGCCTGCAGAGCTGACAGGAGGAGTCAGGGAGCACTATAGCAACCCTGTCATCCAGGAGGAAGCAGTGAGAGACCTGCTGAGCCTCTTGGATCTAGCACTCTCTGCAGCCAGTTGCCCGAACAAGTCTTGTGTGTTCACGTTTGACCTCGGTTTGGGTGGACACAGATCACTGGAATACAGCTGTACGGGGAGTGGCCACCATCCCTCCACCTGCCTGTGTGACCTAACTGGAGAACACTTCAGCAAGGAGCCCACGACACTCAGCGCCTCCCTCTGGCGAAAGCACCGCCGCTGCAGCAGCCTCCGCCCACGCCGCGCCGGCCCCGGGAGAGAAAAGCTGGCTCCAGGGGATGGGGGGCGGGGGGGACTTGGTGGAGGAAGGCGGGCACCGCAGATGCAGAGGAGGGCAATGCAGAAGGCGGCGGCTACTGCAGGAGAGGAGGAGACAGAAGAAGGGGAGACAGAAGAAAGAGAGGAGGATGCAGAGCTAGAAGAAGAGGACAATGCAGCAGAGCAGAATGCACAAGAGGGCAATGGAGATGCAGCAGAAGAGAAAGAAGATGAGGAGGCTCCAAAGGCTCCATCTCAGCACACAGGCAGGACTTGTGGCCTCGGGCTTGTGGACAAGCAGCAGGCTGCAGGCCAGCCCAAAGGCGGGGAACTGGATGAAGCTTCTGGTCTGCGGCACGGATCCCCTGGGGGCGTCTTTCTGAAAGGAGGCCAGGGTGGGAAGTGGGGCGCCCTAGAAGAAGAAGAAGAAAAAAAGGAGGAGAGGAGGAAGAAGAAGAAGGGCATCCAGAAAAAGCGATACTCTTCTTCTTCTTCCTCCTCTTCCTCCGGTGACCTGACCCAAAGAGGACGGAGCAAAGAGGATGAGAGGGAAGAAGAGGACAGCACAGAGAGGACAAGAGCCAAGAAGGAAAAAGGAGGGTGCAAGGGAAGGACAGGAGAGGAAGCAGAAGAGGACAAGACAGAAAGAGGACAAGAAGGACGGTGCAAGAGAAGGGCAAGGGAAAGGAGAAGAAGGCCTGATGCAAGCGAGGAAGACGCAGGAGGAGAACAAGGACCGTTTCTAAGCAAGCCACCCTCTGCCCACCACCTGCTTCCCCTGGTGCAGCACACCAGGGATGCCCCAAACCACCATGTCCTCCCAAAGCTCACCCTTCTTCTGCCCAAGCCCACCATGCTCTCCCCAAATGCCTTCTTTCTTCCTCTTTAATTCAACTTCTTCAGTTTCTCCTCCATCTTCCTCTTCTTCATCTTCTTTCTCTTCTTCTTCCTCTTCTCCTCTTCTTCCTCTGTGTCACTGCCATCTTCTCCCCAAACCTAGCCTCTTCTCCCCAAGCCCGCCCACCCATGCCCAGCAGCACGCCTTGCCCAAGCCCACAATGTTCTCCTCCAAGACAAAAAAGGGAAAGAAGAGGAAGGGCCCTGAGGGAAGAGAGGATGAGGCAAAGGGAAGGAGAGGAAGGGGAGGAAAGGGAAGGAGACAAGGGGAGGGCGCAGAGGGGGGAAATGCATCCACTGCTTGTGGATGCTCTTTCTCTTCTTCCTCCTCTTCCTCTGAACATTTGAAACAGGGAGGAGAGTACAAAGAGGAGGAGGCAAAGGGAGAGGACTGAGTAGAGGGAGAGGATGCGCAGAGGGAATACCAAGAGAGAGAGCAATGCAGAGAGGGAGAGGATTGCGTAGAGGGAGAGGAATGCGCACATGGGAAGGATAGCTCAGTGGGAGAGGAATGCGAAGAGGGAGAGGATTGCACAGAGGGGGCACGATTGCCCGGGGGGATGAATGCGCAGTGGGAGAGGTATGCGCAGAGGAGAGGTATGCGCAGAGGGAGAGGAATGCAGAGGGGAGAGCTTTGCGCAGGGGGAAGGTATGCGCAGGGGGGGAGGAATGCATAGGGGAGAGGTATGCGCAGGGGAAGTATGCGCAGGGGAGAGGAATGCATAGGGAAGAGGAATGGGCAGCGGGAGAGGTGCGCAGGGGGAGAGCTATGCAAGGGGAGAATATGCGCAGCGGGAGAGGAATGCACTCAGGGAGAGGAATGCGCAGGTAGAGGAATGCGCAGAGGAAGAGGAATGCGCAAAGGGAGAGGAAGCACAGAGGAGAGGAATGCATAGGGAGAGGAATGCGCAGGGGGAGAGGTATGCGCAGAGGGGAGGAAAATGCATAGGGGAGAGGAATGGCAGAGGGAGAGGAATGCGCAGAGGGAGAGGAATGCACAGGGGGAGAGGTATGCGCAGGGGGAGAGGTATGCGCAGGGGGAGAGGTATGCGCAGGGGGAGAGGTATGCGCATGGGGAGAGGAATGTGCAGGGGGAGAGGAAGCGCAGTTGAGAGATGCGCTCAGGGAGAGGAATGCGCAGGCAAGTATGCGCAAAGGGAGAGGAATGCGCAGAGGAGAGGAATGCGCAGGGGAGAGGTATGCGCATGGGAGAGAGTATGCGCAGGGGAGAGGTATGCGCATGGGGAGAGGAAAGTATAGGGGAGAGGTATGCGCAGGTGGAGAGGAATGGGCAGGGAGAGAGGAATGCGCAAAGGGAGAGGAATGCGCAGAGGGAGAGGATGCATAGGAGAGGAATGCGCAGGGAGAGAATGCGCAGGGGGAGTGGGCAGGGGGGGGAAGAGGGAGAGGATGCCTCAGGGAGAGGAATGCGCGGGGAAGGTATGCGCAGGGGAGAGGTATGCGCAGGGGGAGAGGTATGCGCAGGGGGAGAGGAAAGCATAGGGGACAGGTATGTGCAGGGGGAGAGGAATTCATAGGGAAGAGGAATGGCAGAGGGACAGGAATGCGCAGTGGGAGAGGAATGCGCAGGGGGAGAGGTATGCGCAGTGGGAGAGGAATGCGCTCAGGGAGAGGAATGCGCAGGGGGAGAGGTATGCGCAAAGGGAGAGGAATGCGCAGGGGGAGAGGAATGCATAGGGGAGAGGAATGCGCAGGGGGAGAGGATGCGCAGGGGGAGAGGTATGCGCAGGGGGAGAGGAAAGCATAGGGGACAGGTATGCGCAGGGGGAGAGGAATGCATAGGGAAGAGGAATGGGCAGAGGGAGAGGAACGGGCAGAGGGAGAGGAATGCGCAGTGGGAGAGGAATGCGCAGGGGGAGAGGAATGCATCGGGGAGAGGAATGCGCATGGGGAGAGGAATGCGCATGGGGAGAGGAATGAGCATGGGGACAGGAATGCGCATGGGGAGAGGAATGCGCAGGGGGAGGAATGGCGCATGGGAGAGGAATGCGCAGGGGGAGAGGTATGCGGTGGGAGAGGAATGCCTCGGGAGAGGAATGCGCAAGGGAGAGGAATGCGCAGGGGGAAAGGAATGAATAGGGAGAGGAATGCGCAGGGGGAGAGGTATGCGCAGGGGGAGAGGAAAGCATAGGGGACAGGTATGCGCAGGGGGAGAGGAATGCATAGGGAAGAGGAATGGGCAGAGGGAGAGGAATGCGCAGTGGGAGAGGAATGCATAGGGAAGAGGAATGGGCAGAGGGAGAGGAATGCGCAGTGGGAGAGGAATGCGCAGGGGGAGAGGTATGCGCAGGGGGAGAGGTATGCGCAGGGGGAGAGGTATGCGCATGGGGAGAGGAAAGCATAGGGGACAGGTATGCGCAGGGGAGAGGAATGCATAGGGAAGGAATGGGCAGAGGGAGAGGTGCGCAGTGGGAGAGGAATGGCAGGGGGAGAGGAATGCATCGGGAGGGATGCACATGGGGAGAGGAATGCGCTGGGGAGAGGAATGCGCATGGGGATAGGAATGCGCAGGGGGAGAGGAATGCGCAGGGGGAGAGGTATGCGCAGTGGGAGAGGAATGCGTTCAGGGAGAGGAATGCGCAAAGGGAGAGGAATGCGGAGGGGGAGAGGAATGCGCAGGGGGAGAGGAATGCGCATGGGGAGAGGAATGCGCAGGGGGAGAGGAATGCGCAGGGGAGAGGAATGCGCAGGGGGAGAGGAAAGCGCAAAGGGAGAGGAATGCGCAAAGGGAGAGGAATGCGGAGGGGGAGAGGAATGCGCAGGGGGAGAGGAATGCGCAGGGGGAGAGGAATGCGCAGGGGGAGAGGAATGCGCAGGGGGAGAGGAATGCATAGGGGAGAGGAATGCGCAGGGGTGAGGAATGCGCAGGGGGGTGGATTGCGTAGGGGAGAGGATTGTGCAGGGGGGCAGGATTGCACAGGGGAGAGGATTGTGCGAGGGGGAATGTGCAGGGGGGGAGGATTGCGCAGGGGGAGGGCAATGCGCAGGGGAGAGGAATATGCGGGGGGAGCAATGCGCCTGTGGGGAGGATTGCTCAGCGGAATAGGACGGCGCAGAGAGAGCGGATTGTGCAGAAGCAGAGGAATGGTCAGAGGAAGAGGATGGCACAGAGGAGGAGGACGGTGCCAATAGGATGACACAGGGGAAAACTGACACGGGAAGAGAAGGGAGGGAGACAAAGGAGCAGAGGACAACAGGAAGAGGATGACAAGGGTGGCAGAAGAAAACGGGAAAGAAGGACAAGGCCCTGGCACAGGAGAGGACAAGGCAAAAGGGGACAATGGGGATGACGCAGAAGGAGGAGAACAAGAACCATTTCTAACCTAGCCCACCCTCTGCCCACCACCTGCTTCCTCTGCTGCACCACAACAGGGGTGCCCCACACCAGGGGTGCCCCAAACCACCATGTCCACCCAAAGCTCACCCGTGTTCTACCCAGACCCACCACGGTCTCCCCAGTTCCCTTTCTTCTCCCACTTCTCATTCAGCTTCTCTCTCTTCTTTTACTTCTTCTTCTTTTACTTCTGCTTCTTTTACTTCTGCTTCTTTCACACACCTCTCTTGTGTCTTGTCTTCATCTTCATCCCTATCTTCTCCCTCTGTATCCCTCCCATCTTCTCCCCTAATCCACCATCCTGTCACCAAGCCCACCCAAGCCTACCTATGCCCTCCCCAAGCACATCACTTTCTCACTAAGCCCACCCTCCTCCCTCCAAGCCCACCCTCTGCTCCTCAGAGGAGGAAAAGGGAAAGCAGGAGAAGGGACCCGACGCATACGGGGACAACGCAGCAGCAGAAGGCCGCGACCCATACGGGGACGATGCGGCACAAGAGGAGCCAGGTCTGACCAAGCTCACTTCCTTCTCCTCAAGAGCACCAAGCACTCCCCAACACGACCATGTCCTCCCAAACCTCACCCTTGTCCTACCCAAGCCCAACACACTCTCCCCAAATCCCTTTTTTCTGCCTCTTTAATGCAACTTCTCTTCTTCAGATTCTTCAGTTTCTTCTCCTCCTTCCTTCTTCATCTTCTTTGTCTTCTTCCGCCTTCTCTCTCACTCCCATATTCTCCCCAAATCCACTATGCTCTCTTCTACAACTCCATTCCCCAACCATGCCTACCACTATCCATCCCCAAGCCCCTCATTTTCTCTCCAAGCCCACCACGCTCTCCCCAAACCCTTTTCTTCTTCCTACACTCATTCCACTGCTTTTCCATCTCTTCCTTCTCTTCTCCATCTTCTTGGTCTCTTCCTTCCTCTCTATCTTTGCCACCCTCTCCCCAAATCCACCCCAAGGCCCACCCATCTCCACCAGCAGCAGCATCTTACCAAGCCCACCATGTTCTCCTCAAAGAAAGACAAAGAAGCAAAAGGGCCTTGAGGCAAGAAAGGCAACGTGGAGGGAAGAAGAGGAAAGGGAGTGAGAAGGACAAGAAGGGAGGATGCAGAGCAGGGGAGGGCCACAGAGGAGGAGGCAGGAGACGGGGAAGACAGAAGAAAGAGAGGAGGATGCAGAGCTAGGCGTCTTAAGAGGACAATGCAGCAGAGCACCAAGCACAGGAGGGCCATGCAGATGCAGAAGAGGAGGAGAAAGAAGATCAGCAACAGCAAGCAGGAAAAAAAGGGCACAGCGTCAGCTAGGACGACTGTGCTGCACCTCCTGCTGCAGCCTCTGCTGCTGCTACTGCTACAGACGCAGAAGAAAAAAGCAGACAAAGAAGGAGAACAAGAAGAGAGAGAAGAGAGAAGAGAGAAAGAGAAAGATACCTTGGTGCAGCAGAGAGTGCTGTGGAACGAGGGCGGCCACTGTCTCCCACGCAGCTGTTGGCTCTGCAAAGTGAACAAGAACCAAAGTCGCTCTCTGTGTCCTCCAACCCCAAAAGGACCCAATCCCACAGGACACCAGCTGTCACCACCATCCCCATCCCCATCCCCACAGATGGAGACCAGCACCCACCCTGAGCTGACCTTGTGCTCTCAGCCCTGTCCCCTCCCTCCAGTAGCTCTTGGCCAACGCAAACTCCCAACCCCTTGGTACCTTCAGTGGTGGTGCTGGACACCATGAAGAGGGCCTCCAACCCATCCCAGAAGTCCATCTTGCTCTGTCTCTCCTTGGTGGGACACTCCCAGTGGGAGCTCATTCCACCACTGGATGCTCCTCCAGAGTGCAGGACCCGTGCTTCCGCCTCCCCTTTTCCCTCCTCGGCTGGCTGTGTTGCCACGGCACTGGGGATGACACTGACAGTGGTGCCCACAGTGACGTCACAATCGCTGCCTGGCTGACGGTGCTGCAGGTGAATGCTTAGGTGAAACTTGGCTCCCCTAGAGGAAAGGGAGTTGATTCACAGTGTGGTCTTCAGCCACTGTCATTTTCAGCTTGCTAGGGTAACATAGCAAGCTGGAAACAGTTTGATGTAATATGTTGGTGCAAGCACAGAAGCTGGTCTGCTGGTAGGACAGTGTTCCCCAGCAGTGAAAACTGGCCAAGCTGGCAGCCCATGGCTTGGATGGGAGCACACTGCGTTGGGGTAGGAACTGGCTGGAGGGCCGAGCCCAGAGAGTGGTGGTGAATGGTGCCAACATCCGGCTGGCGGCCTGTCACTAGTGGTGTGCCCCAGGGATCAGTGCTGGGCCCCATGATCTTTAACATTTTTACTGATGATCTGGATGAGGGCATCGAGTCCATCATCAGTAAATTTGCGGACGACACCAAGCTGGGGGCAGGAGTTGATCTGCTGGAGGCAGAGAGGCTTTGCAGGGGGACCTCGACAGGCTGGACAGATGGGCAGAGTCCATGGGCATGAGATTGAACACATCCAAGTGCCAGGTTCTGCACATTGGCCACAGCAACCCCAGGCAGTGCTACAGGCTGGGGTTAGAGTGGCTGGAAAGCGGCCAGGCAGAGAGGGACCTGGGGGTACTGGTTGGTGGTAGGCTGAACATGAGCCTGCAGTGTGCCCAGGCAGCCAAGAAGGCCAATGGCATCCTGGCCTGCATCAGGAAGAGTGTGGCCAGCAGGAGCAGGGAGGTCATTCTGCCCCTGTACACTGCACTGGTTAGGCCGCACCTTGAGTCCTGTGTCCAGTTCTGGGCCCCTCAGTTTAGGAAGGAGGTTGTCTTGCTGGAGCGTGTCCAGAGAAGGGCAACGAAGTTGGTGAGGGGTTTGGAAGACAAGCCCTGTGAGGAGAGGCTGAGGGAGCTGGGTTTGCTTAGCCTGGAGAGGAGGAGACTCAGGGGTGACCTTCTTCCTCTCTACAACTCCCTGAAGGGAGGTTGTAGCCAGGCAGAGGTTGGTCTCTTCTCCCAGGCATCCAGTACCAGAACAAGAGGACACAGTCTCAGGCTGCGCCAGGGCAGGTTTAGACTGGATGTTAGGAAGAAGTTCTATACCGAGAGAGTGATTTCCCATTGGAATCGGCTGCCTCTGGCCAGCCTGATCTAGTGTAGACTGTCCCTGCCCATGGCAGGGGGGTTGGAACTAGATGATCCTTGTGGTCTCTTCCAACCCTGACTGAAACTATGAAACTATGCCCATGGAGGTGGTGGAGTCACCTTCATTGGAGGTGTTCAAGAAGAGGCTTGATGGGGTGCTTGGTGCCACGGTTTAGTTGTTTAGTTGTTTAGGTGGGTTGGATTGTATTGTATTGTATTTAGATGGGTTGGATTGGTTGATGGGTTGGACGCGATGATCTTGAAGGTCTCTTCCAACCTGGTGTATTGTATTGTATTGTATTGTATTGTTTGGCTTGTTTTGTTGGTGACCCAAACAGACATTAGCACCGTGATGAAAGTCTAATGATCTGAATTACTGAAACACACACAACAAATATGGGGCACACACATGCTGTGAAAAAAAGATGCAATATTGCCTTTTTGGAACTCTATAGAACAGTTTTCTGCTCTGTGTATAAAAAGATAAGGCATAGCCCTGGGCACTGCTGAGGGAATGACATAATGCCAGTTTGACCTGATTTGCCTATTTAAAAGGTTGTAATGTTATAAAATCTTTCATCTGAGAGGAATGGAAATGACCTTAATTCTTCATGGAAGCACATCAAGTTATTGTGCTGTGTCTGCAAAAACACAACTCTCAAAGAGTGGATTATAAGAAGATAGGTCTGTGTTTCACATCTTGTACAAAATCCTCGTCTCCCCAAGCAATACTGGAAGAGATTTACCAACTTTGTATCTTGTTGTTTTCATTTGTTACAAGCTTGTGTACAGTTTCCCTATCTATCTTCTCCTAGGCAACCAGCAGCAGAACAAGAGGACACAGTGTCAACCTGTGCAGGGGGAAGTTTAGGCTTGATCTTAGAAAGAAGTTCTTCACAGAAAGACTACCCATTGGAATGTGCTGCTGGGGAGATGCGGGGGTCAGTGTCCCTGGAGTGTTTAAGAATAGACTGGATAGGGCACCTGGTGCCATGGTTTAGTTGGTTAGTTAGAGTTGGGTGATCAGTTGGACTTGATCATCTTGGAGGTCTCTTCCAACCTGGTTGATTCTGTGATTCTACTGCTTGAAGCCCATGCTGGCATAATTTTTTGAACTTCGAAACTCCTATGGCATCCTCTCATTGATGACAGGTAACTGTTGCATGTGTTTCTCATTTCTCTTCAGCCCCTGAAAAGAGCAAATTAGCCCAACTCCTGATACATTTTTAAGTAGTTTTAAGTGTATCACGAGAGTATTTATAAAGACAAAATTAGTCCTTCCAAAAACGAAACAGAGTGACTGCATTTGGGTATTACTTCACGCTCCTGGGCTGGTATTTAGGGAGCTGACTAATCACTGGATGAGCTGCCTGCATTTACAGTGTGAGTGCAAAAGAAAGGGGCACAAAGCTGAAGTAACAGCAACCATAATGACTTGGGAAGGGGCTCTTATGTGGGGGGCTAAACCTGAATCTGTTCCAAGCTTTCCAAGAAAAAACAGAATCCTACCATGGTGCATGTTTATGTGTGTGTATATGCATGCATGTCTGTGTGTACAGGGAGCCAGTAACAGTGCAACAACTGTCCATCTGGCTTTCATTGGTGTACTGGCTGATAAAGACCTTTCAGATCATTGAGTCCAACCTATCACTCAATACCATCTCAACAACTAAACCATGGCACCAAGTGCCTCATCCAGTCTGTTCCTAAACACCTCCAGGAATGGTGACTCCACCACCTCCCTGGGCAGCACATTCCAATGGCCAATCTCTCTTTCTGGGAAGAATTTCTTCCTAACATCCAGCCTGAACCTCCCCTGGTGCAGCTTGAGACTGTGTCCTCGTCTCTTCTCCCAGGCAGCCAGTACCAGAACAAGAGGACACAGTCTCAGGCTGCACCAGGGCAGGTTTAGACTAGATCTTAGGAAGAAGTTCTATACAGAGAGAGTGATTGCCCATTGGAATGTGCTGCCCGTGGAGGTGGTGGAATCACCTTCATTGGAGGTGTTCAGGAAGAGGCTTGATGGGGTGCTTGGTGCCACGGTTTAGTTGTTTAGGTGGGTTGTATTGTATGTATTGTACTGTATTTAGGTGGGTTGGATTGGTTGATGGGTTGGATGCAATGATCTTGAAGGTCTCTTCCAACCTGGTGGTGTATTGTATTGTATTGTATTGTATTGTGGGTGCTTGGGAGAAGAGACCAACCCCCACCCGGCTCCAACCTCCCTTCAGGGAGTTGTAGAGAGCAAGAAGGTCTCCCCTGAGCCTCCTCTTCTCCAGGCTAAGCAACCCCAGCTCCCTCAGCCTCTCCTCACAGGACTTGTGCTCGAAACCCCTCCCTAGCTTTCTGTATGGCAAATAACCATTGTGAATAAATGTACAGAGAAGGGCCATGAGGATGAGCGAGGGCTGGAGCACCTCTCCTATGAGGACAGACTGAAGGAGTTGGGGCTGTTCAGCCTGGAGAAGAGAAGGCTCCGAGGTGACCTCATTCTGGCCTTCCAGTATCTGAAGGGGGCTACAAGAAGGCTGTGGAGGGACTTCTCAGGCTCTCAGGTAGTGATAGGACTAGGGGGAATGGAATGAAGCTGGAGGTGGGGAGATTCAGGCTGGATGTGAGGAGGAAGTTCTTCCCCATGAGAGTGGTGAAGCCCTGGAATGGGTTATCCAGGGAGGTGGTTGGGGCCCTGTCCCTGGAAGTGTTTAAGCCCAGGCTGGATGAGGCTCTGGCCAGCCTGGTCTAGTGTGGGGTGTCCCTTCCCCATGGCAGGGGGGTTGGAACTAGCTGATCCTTGTGGTCCCTTCCAACCCTGACTGATACTATGATACTAGCTGTTATAAACAATTTAAATGTTGCCTTGATTTACCAGTAGATAATTGTTTTGAAAAGATAAGTCTGTAGCTGACAGCTGTGACTTCTTAAACACTACTGGAATTTTGGCAGGTCAATAACAAAATTTCCAATGCAGGTGTGTTACCCTAAACAATTCACTTTGCTCTGTATTTTTGTTTCCTCACCACACTTACATGCCATTGCATCTCTCTGTTGGTGTCTGCAAAGCTGAATTAAATAAAAATATTCATTGGAGGTTAAGTTCTTTCTTCCTTATTGCACTTTTCTCCTGACAGACCTCATGGAAAATACTACTTTGTAGAATCATGGAATCAACTAGGTTGGAAAAGACCTCAAAGATCATCAAGTCCAACCTGTCACACAAGACCTTGTGACTACTAAACCATGGCACCAAGTGCCACATCCAGTCCCCTCTTGAACACCTCCAGGGATGGTGACTCCACCACCTCCCTGGGCAGCTCATTCCAGCGGCCAGTTCCTCTTTTCTGGGAAGAACTTTCTCTTCACCTCAAGCCTAAACTTCCCCAGGCACAGCTTGAGACTGTGTCCTCTCATTCTGGTGCTGGTTGCCTGGAAGAAGAGACCAACCCCCACCTAGCTACAACCTCCCTTCAGGGAGTTGCAGACAGCAATAAGGTCTCCCTTGAGCCTCCTCCAGGCTAAACAATCCCAGCTCCCTCAGCCTCTCCTCAGAGGGCTGTGCTCAAGGCCTCTCCCCAGCCTCACTGCCCTTCTCTGGATACACTCAAGAGTCTCAATGTCCTTCTTATATTGATTTGCTCAGAACTGGAAAGGTGGGCTTCCTGAAATTACCATTTAAACCAGCCTGAATCCTTTCACAAGTGATCCTCACTTTCCACATGTGTTAATTCAACTCATTTGGGAAACAGACTTTGATCTGTGATGAAAGCATATGTTTACCCATGGATTTGCATTCATTAATCATATATTCAACAATTTGTGCAGTTAGTGTCTTTTTTGCCACATTCATTAAAAGAGCATTAATGCAGCACACTGCATCATGGATTAACTTTTCCATTTTTATTATTCTAATGGAATAGAATTTACTGTGATTTTGTTTAGGAGGCATGCCAAATACTCCAGATGCTCTGTCTCCAGCATCCAGGGACCAGTGACAAGCAGCAGCTCTTGGTCTCTGGAGGCTGCTGGAGAGGCACCTGGGTATGTGCAGAGGAGCCACTAAGCCAAGAGACAAACTGCCAGTTTGTTCTTTCCTGGAGCCACAGCTCCAGCCTGTGGTGCTGGTGAGCAGGCTTGGAGGCAATGCTTGGGAATATTTTGCCATCCTATGGCAGTTCATAGGAACAACAGTTCTGGGAGATGAACACTCAGCTATGCAAAGGGAACACAGCTGGAATGCATGACTTCTGATGCAGTAACTCCAAAATGGCATTAAGGTAAGAAATCTGCTGAGTTAGTCATGTGATGTTTCCAGTGCTGCTTCTTTCACTTTTTATTATTAGGACATTTTGTGTGCCCACCACTTTTCCCTCACAGACTATCCCCACACTTGGACTCACATTTTTTAATCACTTTTTGGGTGTTCTTTTTTTGTGATTTTTCACTACTGTTGGGAGGCTGAAAAGCTGTCTTCTCCTGTGTAGCAGCCACTAAATTATGACCAAGTTTTTTGGGGTCATTTTCTCTTGCTAGACTTTTGCACTAGTCAAATGGTCTCTCCAAGATTTGTATTTCCTTTTTCCACTAGGCTTTTCACTGTTGAATAGAATAGACCAGACCAGGTTGGAAGAGACCTTCAAGATCATCGTGTCCAACCCATCAACCAATCCAACCCACCTAAACAACTAAACCATGGCACCAAGCACCCCATCAAGTCTCCTCCTGAACACCTCCAATGAAGGTGACTCCACCACCTCCACGGGCAGCCCATTCCAATGGGCAATCACTCTCTCTGTATAGAACTTCTTCCTAACATCCAGTCTAAACCTGCCCTGGCACAGCCTGAGACTGTGTCCTCTTGTTCTGGTGCTGGCCGCCTGAGAGAAGAGGCCAACCTCTGCCTGGCTCCAACCTCCCTTCAGGGAGTTGTAGAGAGCAAGAAGGTCACCCCTCAGTCTCCTCCTCTCCAGGCTAAGCAACCCCAGCTCCCTCAGCCTTTCCTCATAGGGCTTGTGTTCCAAACCCCTCACCAACTTTGTTGCCCTTCTCTGGACACGTTCCAGCAAGTCAACCTCCTTCCTAAACTGAGGGGCCCAGAACTGGACACAGGACTCAAGGTGTGGCCTAACCAGTGCAGTGGACAGGGGCAGAATGACCTCCCTGCTCCTGCTGGCCACACTCTTCCTGATGCAGGCCAGGATGCCATTGGCCTTCTTGGTTGCCTGGGCACAACGTGGTGCCCATCCACAAGAAGGGCTGGTTGGATGAGCCAGGGAATGATAGGCCTGTCAGCCTGACCTCAGTGCCAGGCAAGGTTATGGAACAGCTCATCTTGAGTGCGATCATGCAGCACTTACAGGATGGCCAAGGGATCAGGCCTAGCCAGCATGGCTTTAGGAAGGGCAGGTCCTGCTTGACCAACCTGATCTCCTTCTATGATCAGGTGACCCGCCTGGTTGATGTGGGGAGGCCTGTGGATGTGGTCTACCTGGACCTCTGCAAGGCCTTTGACACCGTCCCCCACAGCAAACTCCTGGCCAAGCTGGCAGCCCATGGCTTGGATGGGAGCACACTGCGTTGGGTTAGGAACTGGCTGGAGGCTGAGCCCAGAGAGTGGTGGTGAATGGTGCCACATCCAGCTGGAGGCCAGGCACCAGTGGTGTGCCCCAAGGATCAGTGCTGGGCCCCATGCTCTTCAACATTACAACATGTTTGAGGCTAGAAGAGACTTGGCACTGGTGGAAAACGATCAGGTTAGGGAAGACTTGAGCAAACTGGGAATGCAAAAGTCCATAGGCCCTGATGGGACACATCCACAAGTGCTGTGGGAGCCAGCAGATGTCTCTGTGAGGCCACTCTCAACAACCTTTGATCAGTCATGGCAACTATGGGATGTGGACAAGGACTGGAGGAAAGCAAACATCACTCATATCTTCAAGATGGCAAGAATATAAAGACCTGTCAGCCTCACCTCAGTCCCTGGGAAGGTGATGGAGCAGATAATTCTGGAAAACATTTCCAGGCACATCAGCAAGAAGAAAGTCATCATGAGTCATCAGCATGGTTTTACCAAAGGGAAATCATGCCTGTCTAACCTGATAGACCTCTATAGTGAAATGACATGTCTGATTGATGGGGGGGGAGAAGTGGATATTGTCTAACTGGACTCCAGCAGTCTCCCTTAACAAGGGCCTTTGACCCTGTCTCCCATAACATCCTTACAGAGCCATATGGCATGTATGAGCAGACAGTGAAGTGGACTGGAAACCAGCTGAATGGCCAGGCCCAGAGGATGGTGATCAGTAGTGTGAAGTGTACTTGGAAGCCAGTGACTAGCAGTGTAATATTGCTAGCCAGTTGTCAGTACTGGCTCCAGTCCTCTTTAATAGCCTCACTAACGATATGGATGATGGGTCAGAGTGCACACCCAGCAAGTTTGCAGGTGACACAAAACCGGGAGGAGAGGCTGACACATCAGAGAGTCATGCTGCCACCCAGAGAGAATCTCAGCAGGCTGGAGAAATGGCCTGACACAAACCTCATGAAGGCAAATAAGGTGAAGCACAAAGTCTTGTTATCCATGGAGGAACAACCCCCGGCAACAGGGCACGCTGGAGACCATCTGGGTGGAAAGCAGTTTTGTAAAAGGACCTGGGCATCCTGATGGACACCAAGCTGAGCATGAGCTAGCAATGTGCCCCAGAAATCTAATGGCATCCTGGGCTCCATTAGGAGAGGCATTGCCAGAAGGTCAAGGGAGGTGCTCCTTCCCTTCTGCTTAGCACTGCCTAGATCAAACATGGAGTGCTAGCTTCGGTTCTCAGTACACAGGAGACAGTCCACCAAAAGACCACTAAGATGATAAAGAGACTGGAACATCTCTCCTAAGAGGACAAACTGAAAGATGTGGGATCGTTCAGCATGTTTTCAATGTACATAAATAAGTGAAGGGAAGGCGCAAAGAAGAGGGAGACAAGCCCTTTCCAGTGATGCTCAGTGGCAGTGGACACAAACTGAAACACAGAGGTTCCTTCTGAACTTTGGAAAACACTTTTTCACTGTAAAGTGACCTAGCACTGGCACAGAGTTCCCAGAGACATGGTGGCACCTCCACACCTAGCAATATTCAAAAGCTGCCTGAAGGTAGTCCAAGGCAATCAGCTCTAGAGAACCCTGCCTGAGCAAGGGGTTGGACTAGATGACATCCAGAGGTCCCTTCCAGCCTCAACCATTTGGCCACTCTGGAATTAAAGTGCAGAACAATTTTCAAATTCCTGCTTTCCCATGTGTGGGTTTTTTTTTTCCCATCACTTTGGATATTGATATTTTCTTTCCTTGCAGAATAAAGACAGTAATTATCTTCATGAAAGAACCCCTCCGGGTGCAATCTGCAAGGGTTTTCAAGTGGTAACAGATGTGCAATACACCAGCATGCAATTTTCTTCTACGAAAGGTAAAGGGCCTATGTTTTGGTGACAGTTCAATGATATTTTGACCAGTTCTGCTGCAAAGGTGTCTGTTCACTGCTGAGACTCAGGGAAGAGAGCTTTTCAAAACATTTTTGATGCATTTGTCTGGAGAAGGAGTACTATTTTCTGATGGTGAGTATGTAGAGGCATTGTATCTGTTAAAGATAACCTCAGAATTACCTACCCTTACAAGAGGGATCTGGAGGTGCTGGAAGGTGTCCAGAGAAGGGCCACGAGGATGATCAGAGGGCTGGAGCACCTCTCCTGTGAGCACAGACTGAAGGAGTTGGGGCTGTTCAGTCTGGAGAAGAGAAGGCTCCCAGGTGACCTCATTGTGGCCTTCCAGTATCTGAAGGGGGTCTACAAGAAGGCTGAGGAGTGACTTCTCAGGCTATCAGGTAGTGATAGGACTAGGGGGAATGGAATGAAGCTGGAGGTGGGGAGATTCAGGCTGGAGGTGAGGAGGAAGTTCTTCCCCATGAGACTGGTGAAGCCCTGGAATGGGTTATCCAGGGAGGTGGTTGAGGCCCCATCCCTTGAGGTGTTTAAAGAGCAGGCTGGATGAGGCTCTGGCCAGCCTGATCTAGTGTAGAGTGTCCCTGCCCATGGCAGGGGGGTTGGAACTAGATGATCCTTGTGGTCCCTTCCAACCCTAACTGAAACTATGAAACTATGAAACTAAGATCAGAATTACCTCATACAAGTCCAGCATTAGATGTCTGTATGTAAGTGGTGATGTAATTTAATGCAACGCGCTCTATTTTTGATAGCTTTGACCAGTTATGTCTTTCCTGACCAAAGCTTTTATGACATACCCTGGAGTTGGAGGTAATTTTATTGTCCAGCTTTGTATACTTCTCTGTTCTGTATACCTCTGGACATGCAACATTTCTGAAATTGCCCCACTGAATGGCATTTCTGGAGTTACTGATTTCACTTTGGAGTGGTCACAGCTGCTGGCAAATTGAAGAGCTGGAATTACATGTGGGATGTATTAGCTGTATTTATTTTTATGTCAGAGGGAAGAAAGTCATGTTTCTAGGCTTAACTTGTAAAAATGGAAATGAAATCCTTCTGGTGATGTCCCCTAGCACACTGAGATTGTGTTGTTCTGTGTGCATCAGAAAAAAAAGTATAAGCTTATTCTCAATAAAAGCATTTTGACGCTGATGCCACTAATCACAGTATCACCAAGGTTGGAAGAGACCTCAAAGGTCATCAAGTCTAACCTGTCACCACAGACCTCATGACTAAACCATGGCACCAAGTGCCACGTCCAATCCCCTCTGGAACACCTCCAGGGACGGTGACTCCACCACCTCCCTGGGCAGCACATTCCAATGGCTAACAACTCTCTCTGGGAAGAACTTTCTCCTCACCTCGAGCCTAAGGTTCCCCTGGCGCAGCTTGAGACTGTGTCCTCTTATTCTGGTGCTGGTTGCTAGAGAGAAGAGACCTCCCACCTTCCTGGCTACAACCACCCTTCAGGTAGTTACCTAAAGGGGTAAACAGTTGGGAATACCCATGAAAAAGTCACTATAGTTCTGTACTAGATGGTAAAGAGCTCATACCTGCTGCAGAAAATAGAAATAGTCTTAAACAAACAAAACCCCAACAACTTCAGATTTCAAATAAACTATAAAGACATGATAGTTAGAAAGATAACCTTTCTGTTGTTCCAGTTTCTGTTGAGACTTCTCATGAATGGCAAATTTACAGCTGACTCAAAAAACCCGTCATAATTGGCTAGGCAGGGTTTGGTGTCCCATCTCTTCTGCCACCTGAAATAAGGGCAAGAGAAAGGGTCTTGTTAAAACGACATGTACAGCAGCATGCCCAGGTAGCCAACAAGGCCAATGGCATCCTGGCCTGCATCAGGAAGAGTGTGGCCAGCAGGAGCAGGGAAGTCATTGTGCCCCTGTACTCAGCACTGGTTAGGCCACACCTTGAGTCCTGTGTCCAGTTCTGGGCTCCTCAGGTTAGGAAAGATGTTGAGGTGCTGGAAGGTGTCCAGAGAAGGGCAACAAAGCTGGGGAGAGGCCTCAAGCACAGCCCTATGAGGAGAGGCTGAGGGAGCTGGGGTTGCTTAGCCTGGAGGAGGTTCAGGGAAGACATTATTACTGTCTACAACTCCCTGAAGGGAGGTTGTAGCCAGGTGGGGGTTGGTCTCTTCTCCCAGGCAACCAGCACCAGAACAAGAGGACACAGTCTCAAGCTGTGCCAGGGGAGATTTACACTGGATGTTAGGAAGAAGTTCTTCCCGGAGAGATTGGCTATTGGAATGTGCTTTCTATTGAGAAAGACATTGGAGACTTTATCAAACCCTGGAGCTAAGTGCCAGCAGCCATGGTTTTCTAAGCGTATATGACATTGTTCACAGGATGAAATAACTATATTTCACAGCTCTCAGGAGGCAGGCCATGCACAACTCCCTGCTTCCTTAAAAAGATCTTTAATTTTTGAATGCCCACACTTGATGTGGAGACATACCAGCAAGGAATCTAACTTAGTATCATAGTATCAGTCAGGGTTGGAAGGGACCACAAGGATCATCTAGTTCCAAGCCCCCTGCCATGGGCAGGGACACCCCACACTAGACCAGGCTGGCCAGAGGTCTTCTTTCCTTTCAGTGGCTAAACATGTCAGTTGTTAATGAGGCAACCCAAATGTTCCATACCTGAGATAGGTGTTCCTCATCCTGATGTGCAGATACCCACCCCACAAATATGATCATTTTTTTGCTGTGCTCAAAATCTATTGGCATTTTTCCCACTGCCATACTGGCACTGTTTACTTCCCAGCTGTTTCGCTCCCAAAAGCCACTCTGTACCTCCTTTTAAAACTGCACAAGAGTCAATATAACTGTATACAGAATCATAGGACTGTTTCAGTTGGAAGAGACCTCTAATATCATTGAGTCCAACCACCAACATCCCAACATCTTCAGGGATGGTGACTCCACCACCTCCATGGGCAGCCTGTTCCCATGACTGATCACTCCATCAGGAAAGAAATTTTCCTATGATCCAACCTAAACCTCCCCTGGCACAATTTCAGGCATTTTCTCTTGTTCTGCCACCTGATGTAGATTCTTGTGTTAATGATTCTTTGGTGATGACATTCCAGACTGCTACCCATTACACCACTTGGGCACTTCCCTCAGCCTTTGTTATAGTATGGTCCACTTGTAAAGCTACTGCCCAGTACTTCCAAGCCTTCCCTTCTGAAAGATGCATCAGTAAACCATTCCTGAGGTGGGACTAAAAAGGGGGAGCAAGCTTAATGAGAGAGGGGAATGGTTCTAAAGTGGATTGTTCATAGAGAGACTCTTGAATGGGAAGGCTCTTCTCAGTGATGCTCAATGATAGGACAAGGGGCAAGCTGGAGCATAGGAGGTTCCATGTGAACATAATGAAAAACCTTTACACTGTGAGGGTGACAAAACACTTGAACAGACTGCCCAGAGAGGTTGTAAAGTCCCCTTCTCTGGAGACATAAAAAACCTGCCTGGACCTGTTCCTGTGGGACCTGCTGTAGGTGATGCTGCTTTGGCAGGGGGGTTAGACTACATGATCTTTCAAGGTCCCTTCCAACCCCTAACGTTCTGCGATTCAAGCAGCTCTCATTGAGAGCCATCAAGGTTCATCAAAACCCATGCCCTGTCTATTCAGACCAGGTATGGCCAAACCCTGAGACAACTGTAGGTTGAGTTCTCACATCCCTCAGGGGTTTGTATGGGGACCAGTGCTGTAATCTTCAGCAAGAGGCAGTGGGATTAAGTGCACCCTCAGCAAATATGCAGATGACACCAACCCTAATGGTGCAGTCAATATGCCAGAGGGATAGAACGTCAGCCAGAGCAACCTGGACAAGCTGGAGAAGTGGCCCCAGGTGAACCTCATGAGTTTCAACAAAGCTGAGTGCAAAGTCCTGCACCTGGGTCAGGACAGTACAGGCTGGAGACTGATGTGATTGAGAGCAGCCCTGCAGAAAAGGACTTAGGGGTACAGGTGGACAAAAAAAAAAAAGGACATGAGCACTTGCAGCCCAGAAGGTAAATCAAAGTGGGGTCAGCATATCGAGAGAGGCGATTCTGAGGCCTCACGTGGAGTACTGTGTCCAGCACTGGGGCCCTCAACACAAGGAGGTAATGGACCTCCATGAGAGTGGTGAAGCCCTGGAATGGGTTATCCAGGGAGGTGGTTGAGGCCCCATCCCTGCAGGTGTTTAAGCCCAGGCTGGATGAGGCTCTGGCCAGCCCAATCTAGTGTGAGGTGTCCCTGCCCATGGCAGGGGGGGTGGAACTAGATGATCCTTGTGGTCCCTTCCAACCCTGACTGATACTATGATACTATGACCTGATGGAGCAGGTCCAGAGGTGGGCAACAAAAATGATCTGGAGACTAGAGCACCTCTGCTATGAAGACAGGCTGAGAGGGTTGGAGTTGTTCAGCCTGGAGAACAGAAGGGTCCTGGGAGACCTTATAGCAGCCTTCCAGTACCTGAAGGGGCCTGCACAAAAGCTGGGGAGGGACTGTTTGCAAGGGCTTGTAGCACTAGAACAAGGAACAATGCTTTTAAACGTGGGAAGGGTAAACTGAGCTTGGACATTACAAAGAATTTCTTTACTATGACAGTGGTGGAACACTGGATGAGGTTGCCCAGGTAGGTGGTGGAAGCCACATCCCTGGAGATGTTCAAAGTCAAACTCGATAGCATTCTGAACAACCTGATCTAACTGGGGGTGTCCCTGCTTGCTGCAGAGGGGGTTGGGCTAGGTGAATCATAGAAGCACAGACTTGTTTTGGTTGGAAAACACCTCTAAGATCATTGAGGCCAACCACCAACGATAGCCATTAAAACATATCCCAAAGTGCCACATCCACATCTCCAGGGTCAGGGACTCCACCATCACCCTGGGCAACCTATTCCAAAGCCTGGCCACTATTTCGGTAAAGAAAATTTTACCTAATATCCAATCTAAACTCCCCTGGCACAGTTTCAGGCCATTTCCTCTTGTTCTCTCACCTGATACTGGGGAGAAGAGACCAACACCCACCTCGGTACAACCTTCTTTAAGGTAGTTGTAGAGAGCGATGAGGCCTGCCCTCAGCCTTCTCTTCTCCAGACTAAACAATCCCAGTTCCTTCAGCCGCTCCTTATTAAGACTTGATGTCTAGGTCCTTCACCAGCTCTGTGGACCCCTAGAGGGTCCTCCCAACCCAGTGCACTCCACGTCCTTTGCACCCTGGGGAAGTCACTCGCCGCTTTTCTCCGTGACCCGCAGCTGTGCTGTGGGCAGAGCTCCTTGTTTGGTAAGGACACCAGCAAATTGTTTTTCAGTTGTCTGGGCCAGTCTCTTGGATCACGTACCCCCCGTGGCCAGGCCGGCCCAACACCGATCCGTAAGGGAGTCTGTCCTGGAAGAGGCATTAACAAGACAGCTAAATCTGTTTTGTGCCACCGCCCCTTTCTCCTCCCTCTCTGCTGCAGGGTCCGGATTGAGGGCGAGGAGCCTAACAGGCAGGCGCCGTTAAGGCTGCCTGGAGGGGGGTGGAAGCTGAGCCCCGAGCCTCACGGTTCAGAGGCGAGTGCACGTGTGAGAGGCCATGAGAGAAGGCGTGTGCAGGTTACTCGCCACACAAACCTTTTGAATTGATTGGCGGGATTTGAATGGCTGACGTGCCATGGGGCCCTTCCGTTTTCGAGAAGAGAACTGATAGGAGTAAGACCTCCTACGCTCTTTGCTCGTTACACTCAACCCTCGTATGCTTCTCAGTCTCTTATCTCCCTCTCCCCCGTTCGTTGATGGGATTCAAGGCGGCGACAAGCACTCTACTTGCTCTTATCTTCAGAGCAATTAGCTTGTTTTAGGGGCATCATGCTCGAGTTGGCCTCCACTACAGCAGCCTGCTCTCTCATTTCCTCTAACTTTTTGATACTGCCCTTTGGACTGTAACTACGAACCCCAAACATCTCTTCATCCAGCAAAGGTTTTGGTAGTTAGCAGCTCGGCCGTTCGGGAGTAAAACACGCTATTCTACCTGGTTGTTTCTGAGGTTTATAGCTTGTTACCTCTTAGTTAGCTCCGTTGTGAACTCGACGGTGGTTGTCTACACCACTCGAGGCAGCATTGCTTTTGGCTTCGCGCGCATAGGGCGATTCCAGTTTGCTTCTCTGTGGTCCAAGTTCTGATGGTTCTGGACTGTTACTCTACTGTTTACCAGCCTGCCACCGTGTGTAAACCTGCTACCGACTGGGCAAACGAACCTGAATAAAATTGGCTCGGGAAATCAATTTTTTATATTGAATAAATAATATTCATGTTTTATCATATTTCCGGCCAATAAGTTTTATAACTAAAACATAGGCCTCACCTGCGGGGGGAGTGGGTGGGCTGCGACTGCGCTCCCCGCCGGGCCAGAGCACGGGGGAAGCGGCCGTTAACCCCCTGTCAGCCCGGCAAGGCCGGCGGCTTGGCCGGCGGCAAGCTCTCGCTTCCCCGGACGCTGATCGCTGGGCAGTTGCAGGTGAGGCCACTGGGGCGGGGCGGCCCGAGGCTCCCGCCCCGCTGAGCGCTGGCCGCTTGGCGCCGCAGGTGCGGTCCCGGGGCGGGTGCAGGTGCAGGGGGCGGCCCGGCCCGGCTCGGCTGGGAGCCCCACGGGACACTCCTGGGCCGCGCCCCACCCCCGCACCGTTCCGACGGGATCGTCCCTTTCCTCCTCCCCGCGCGGCCGCCCTTCGGACTCTCAGCAGGTCGCTCCCGTCGGGCGAGCGAGGGGCAGCCGAGGGAGCGCCTGCGGCCGAGCGCCGGCCATGTCGAGGAGCGGCGGCGCGGAGGGCGGGCGGTCCGGCAGGTCCCTGCCGTCCCGTGCGGCCAGCCTGGGCTCCCCGCTGCCGCCGCCCCCGCTACCCCTGCAGCCCCCCTTCGGTCCCGCCGTCCATCCCGGGGCGCGCAGTCCTGGCCCCAGCGGGCCGGCCGAGCTCAAGCCGGTCCGGCGGTTCATCCCGGACTCGTGGAAGAACTTTTTCAAGGGGAGACGTCACCACGGCTCCAGCTGGGACAGCACAGCCTCCGACATCAGGTACGTCTCGGAGGGAATTGAATGCTCGCCGCCGGCCTCCCCCGGCCCTTTGCGGCCGCAGCCCCACTCGGTGCCCGGTTCATACCGGGATCCGTACGGTGGCTCTGGCGGGAGCTACAACTCGCGGAAGGAGGCAGAGGCCATGCTTCCCGAGGAACCCTTGGGCTCGCTGGAGCGCGGCGCTGCCACCGGCCGGACGTACAGCGAGCGGGCGGAGGACTACCACCGCCGGTACGGCTACATGAAGTCCTGGGCCGGCCTGCTGCGGCTGCTTGGCGCGGCCGAGCTGTTGCTGGGCGCCGCTGTCTTCGCCTGCGTCACGGCCTACGTGCACAAAGACAATGAGTGGTACAACATGTTCGGATACGCGCAGCCCTACGGCTACGGGGTTGGAAGTGCCTACGGAGGGTACTCCTACAGCGGGCCCAAAACGCCCTTCGTGCTGGTGGCAGCGGGAACGGCGTGGGTGGTCACCATCGTGCTGCTGGCGCTGGGCATGTCCATGTACTATCGGACTATCCTCCTTGACTCCAACTGGTGGCCCCTCACCGAGTTTGGAATCAACCTGGCTATGTTCCTGCTGTACATGTCGGCTGCCATCGTGTACGTCAACGATACCAACCGAGGCGGGCTTTGCTACTACCAGTTGTTTAAGACGCCAATAAACGCGGCATTTTGCCGTGTGGAAGGAGGTCAGACAGCAGCCATCATCTTCTTGTTCGTCACGGTGATCGTCTATCTGATCAGCGCGGTGGTTTGTCTAAAGTTGTGGAGGCATGAGGAAGCCCGGAAGCACAGAGTATTGATGGAACAGGAGGTAAGTCATCAGTTACCCTTTTGTGTCTTGTCTTAGCAGGCGTGGTGTGGTGGGGACCAGCTGCAAGAGCTTTCTATACCGTAGGCTGAAGTCATATCAGGTGTCTTCTCGGGGGAGGTCTGTGGCCTCAAGAGTGTGAACTCTCACCAGTCTTAACCAGTATTTGAGATCGCCAAATGAAATGCATTTCTGACATGGCTGAGCCAAATTCTGCGACTCTTTTAATATTATTTCTTGTTGTTGTTTGTTTCTTAAATTTACTTTAGTCAGAAGCTGGCTTTGTTCTCCTTGTAAGCCACAGCTCTTTTCCTGTGTCACCTGATCGAATACTTCCTGGTGTGCATTTCCCAAACAAAGGAAGGAATAAACAATGTGCTTGCTACTTGTCCAGCGAGGTTAGACTTAAAAACACACAGCACTTACCCGAAGACATCAGTATGAACGACGTGAACCTGAAATACTTCTTTTTTACTTGGCAAGCAGAGCTACAAGCCTATTTCTTTGAGACTTTTCAGGTTTTTTTATTAGAAATAACAGAGTTGGCTAGATTTTGATGTTTTGGCAATCAACTTAATACTCTTCTTCCCATCAAGTATTTTGCATTGCTGCTGCTGCCCCTGCCCTTACTAGGAACATTCAGTACTCACCTGGTTAATGATAAACTTAATTAGCCTCAACTAGGAAATTAGAAGTCATTTGTGTAAAACTCCCTTCGTGTGAAAACACCATCACCCGCCCCCCCAAATCCTTAAATAATTAAAATAGATGGTGTAAAAGTTAGTGTATGGGAAGCCTGACCCCTCCTTATGTTAGGCTTAAGTGATTTTAGTAGCGAAGAGCTGGAATTACACATATGCTTAGTCACTTTTTCCCAGTTACTATCTGTGTTCTCTTACTCCAGTTATCTTCCCAACCTAAACGATTCTATGATGCTAGTGTTTCTACAGGGAATACTTGGATAATGTAGGCTAAGCTCTAGAG
Source organism: Colaptes auratus (assembly GCA_015227895.2). Taxonomy (NCBI): domain Eukaryota; kingdom Metazoa; phylum Chordata; class Aves; order Piciformes; family Picidae; genus Colaptes; species Colaptes auratus. Next base: position 2,133,643 of record CM026897.1, on the reverse strand, counting down.
AGTGCTGTGCAAAACACCTGCTGGTTGAGCTGCGGTTAGCTCACTTGTTGTGTTTTCTAGGCAATGAATTGGGCTGCTGAGTGAGTTAATAGGGGCTGGAATGTTGAATAATAAAGGAGACCGAGCATTTCCTGCGCGCTGTTCCGTAACAGCTGTGCTCTGGAAGAGTGTTGTGAATCTGGGGGTTGGGCGTTTGGGGTGGTTTTATTTTATTCTTCCGTTATTAAGCAGTCTTTAAATCAGTTGATCTGAAAAGACACTGAATTGGTTTCATATCTAAATATAAATGCAATCCTCTGTACAGCATGATTTTTGAAGAAGTTTAGGCTTTAAAAGTCTGAGCTTTGGCATACTGTTCTTGCTGAAAACAACCCTTACATTTCTTTCTGTTTTTTGATAGATGAAAACACAGACCTCTTTTCCAGAAAAGAAGGTAGGAAGTGGGAATTTGTTTTCCTGTTGTATTTCCAAGTGTCTGTTCCTTTTCTTGTGACTATTTTGATTGACCTGTCTATTTATTTACTCATCTGTCCTGGAAGACATTAAGTTCAGTGCTTTATGTGGTCCAGACAGCAGTCTCCTAGCTAGGTGTGGAAGAGGCTTGTAGTTACAACTCAGACTAGGTTATAAAATCTACTGTTGATAGGAAATCTAAGTCACTGGCTCTGCCTGTGCAGGTACCCTCATCTATGAAGTGTCAAGTTTTGTAGCATTAATCACCAGAGTGTGGCAGATGTGGCTGGAACAGCAGCTTGCAGATGTGCTGCAGGTTTCTGGAGGCTCTTTTCCCTCCTGGCTGCCTACTCTGTCAGGAGAGCAGCTGGTGTAAGCATAGCAGTGGGTGCTCTGTGAGCTCAGCTTGTTTCTGTGTCTCCAAGACTGTTCCAAAGACCTTCTTGACCGTTTTAGTGCTTCAGCCACAGAACAATGCAGCTATAAACACTACAACAGTTGCATAGGAGCTTCACAGCAGGTATTGAGGACTCCCAGAGAATTCATGATGTATTTATTTTCAGTGTTACATGTTTCCTGTCAGAAACTGCATTTCCTAACACTGTTCCTTCTGTTGCTTCAATACTGGATCAAGATCCTTTTTCATATGTTCCACAAGGACTCCATGTGTTTTTGTCTCTGGTTCTACAGATAAATTGTGCAACAAGGGCAAAAGGCAGCTCTAGAGATCTGCCTGATTCTTACTCATTCACAAATTGGATGGATACCCAAGGAAGCTCCCTTTAAATTATTATCTAAAGACAGAGGCAATTTTTTCAAGCCCCAAGAAGTGTTTTATAGTTTCATAGTTTCAGTTAGGGTTGGAAGGGACCACAAGGATCATCTAGTTCCAACCCCCCTGCCATGGGCAGGGACACTCTACCCTAGATCAGGCTGGACAGAGCCTCATCCAGCCTGGGCTTAAACACCTCAAGGGACGGGGCCTCAACCACCTCCCTCGACAACCCATTCCAGGCCTTCACCACCCTCATGGTGAAGAACTTCCTCCTCATGTCCAGCCTGAATCTTCCCACCTCCAGCTTCATCTCATTCCCCCTAGTCCTATCACTCCCTGATAGCCTGAAAAGTCCCTCCCCAGCCTTCTTGTAGGCCCCCTTCAGATACTGGAAGGCCACAATGAGGTCACCTGGGAGCCTTCTCTTCTCCAGACTGAACAGCCCCAACTCCTTCAGTCTGTCCTCACAGGAGAGGTGCTCCAGCCCTCTGCTCATCCTCGTGGCCCTTCTCTGGACACCTTCCAGCACCTCCAGATCCCTCTTGTAATAGGGGCTCCAGAACTGGAGGCAGTACTCCAGGTGGGGTCTCACCAGAGCTGGTAATGCTGTTAGGACAAACTGAAGGTGGACACCATGAGAAACATCACTGTAACACTCTACTATTTTCCAGATTACTGCAAGGGTTGCAAGGAGCATCTTGGGTTTGTTTCTCTGTCTTCAAATTAGTTGGGCATTTTGTGGTTTACATGTAGTAAAACTGACTGAAGTAAAACTGACTTCATTAACAACTTCTTTTCTTTTAAAACAGTATGATGTTGATGATGGACCCAGAGAAGAGGTGACTTACAGGCAGCTTAAGTCAGTGGAGAGAAAACCAGAGCTACTTAATGGTCATATACCTGCAGGCCACATTCCTAAACCCATTGTAATGCCAGACTACTTAGCGTAAGTGACCAGACCTTGGTGAGCAAACTGGATGGAGAATACCTGAATCCTGTGTTTCACTCCTGGTTTCTCTGCATGCACATGCTATGGGAACTCATAATTCTTTATTAAGTTGATGTTTATAAAAATAGAGAGGATGGGGGCTAATACCAGTGCCATGGGAATCATAAAGAAAGAATCTTGCATTTTGAAAACCCACTCAGGCTTCAAATAGTAAAACACTGCTAGCATCTAGCAAGCCAAAGGAACAAAAGACCACCACACAGACAATTTAGAAGAAAATAAAATACATGGGGAACTGCTTATCTCTGTAGCCTCTGAAATGTGATGACTCTTGTACTTTCTACATAGAATTAGAATAGAAAAGAATAGAATTAATCAGGTTGGAAAAGACCTTTGAGATCAAGTCCAACCTATCACCCAACACCATCTAATCAACTAAACCATGGCACCAAGTGCCTCATCCAGGCTCTTCCTAGACACCTCCAGCGATGGTGACTCCACCACCTCCCTGGGCAGCACATTCCAATGGCCAATCTCTCTTTCTAGGAAGAACTTCTTCCTAACCTCCAGCCTAAACCTCCCCTGGCACAGCTTGAGACTGTGTCCTCTTGTTCTGGTGCTGGTTGCCTGGGAGAAGAGACCACACCCACCTGGCTACAATCTCCCTTCAACCTCTTCTCCCAGGCAATCAGCACCAGAACAAGAGGACACAGTCTCAAGCTGTGCCAAGGGAGGCTTAGGCTCGAGGTGAGGAGAAAATTCTTCCCACAAAGAGTTGTTGGCCACTGGAATGTGCTGCCCAGGGAGGGGGTGGAGTCGCCAACCCTGGAGGTGTTCAGGAAGAGACTGGTTGAGGCACTTGAAGCCTTGGTTTAGTTAATCATGAGGTGTTGGGTGAGAGGTTGGACTTGATGATCTTTGAGGTATTTTCCAAGCTTACTGATTCTATGAGTCTAAAACAGTCCTTGAAAATGGTTTGTTTGTTTTTCTAAGGAAATACCCAGCAATTCAAACAAACGAAATGCGAGACCGGTACAAAGCAGTATTCAACGACCAGTTTGCTGAGTATAAAGAACTGTCTGTGGAAGTTCATGCTGTGCTAAAAAAGTTTGATGAGCTGGATGCATTGCTGAGACAGCTGCCTCACCACCCTGAAAGTCTGTATGTAAGTACCTGTGGAACAGGCTTATAGAGGACATCAAGCGTGCTGTTGGGCAGTTTGTGGCTTGTCTTTATGGGGGCACAATGTCTGCTGATGCTGGTGGTGAGGTAGTGGGAGAGAAAGTTTCCCCAAGTACATTATTTCTTGATCCATAATGAGAGAAGGATACCAAGTTGCAATTAAGCTGCTTACTTGTTTGGGGTGGAAGGTGTGGATTTCTTGGGTTTGTGTGTGGGTTTTGGTTTGTTCTTTTCAGGCTAGTAGCTTTCAGTGTTGGGTGAGTTACAGTTGATGTCCTTTCAGTGTTTCTCAAGAGAAAACACAACTCCAGTGTTACAACTGGAAAGCATTGATCCAGTGAGAATTTTGCTTCTGACAAGTGTTTTGTAGAGTTTACATGAAGATATTGGAGCACACTGAAAAGTGTTTGAGAAATGTGTGGTCTTTCTCATTAGGAACAGGAGAGGATATCAAAAGTTCTGCTGGAATACAAGAAGAAGAAAAACGTGAGTGTTTTCTGCTTTGCCTTACTAGTGAATCTAATGAATAGGAGAGTGCAAATGGCCAGTGTGTGTCTGATACCAGGTGTAACTCAGTAGTTCAGGGCACCCATAGCTGCTACAGGACTTTGTGAACTTTGTGTTTTAAAACTTAGGCAAAGTTAGGGACACAATCCCCTCTACTCGGGCCAACAATTGAGAACAATTATGCCGTTAGAAGCGGCAGGGGACACCAAAACAGTAAACAATTTTAATCTTCTGGAAGCATGTCCCATGTCTTAACATTCTGCATTCAGAATACTGATTGTTTTTTGTGTGATTCAGTTTGTTAACATTCACTGGCTGACACAGCCAAGTTAACAGAAAACACTGTCTTACCTTTGGAAAGAGTTCGTGTGTTTTCTGGGTGGCATGAAACTTAGACTTTCCAAAAGTAATTTTCAGTGTTACCCAAAGATGTTTCAGTAAATCATAGAATCAATAAGGTTGGAAAAGACCTCAAAGATCATCAAGTCTAACCTGTCACGTAAGACCTCATGACTACTAAACCATGGCACCAAGTGCCACGTCCAATCCCCTCTTGAACACCTCTAGGGACAGTGACTCCACCACCTCCCTGGGCAGCACATCCCAATGGCTAACAACTCTCTCTGGGAAGAACTTTCTCCTCACTTCCAGCCTAAATCTCCCCTGGCACAGCTTGAGACTGTGTCCTCTTGTGCTGGTTGCCTGGGAGAAGAGACCAACCCCCACCTGGCTACAATCTCCCTTCAGGTAGTTGTAGACAGCAAGAAGGTCTCCCCTGAGCCTCCTCTTCTCCAGGCTAAGCAACCCCAGCTCCCTCAGCCTCTCCTCACAGCGCTGTGCTCCAGACCTCTCACCAGCTTTGTTGCTCTTCTCTGGACACATTCAAGAGTACCTGTGTTCCAATAAAAACATAATGCATTACAAATACCTATTTTTTTCTGATGGAATTAAAATTTTGTGTCCATGCTTGTTAAAATTAATTGCCTTTTTTTTTTTGTGGGGGAGAGATTTAGTAGAAGTACCACAGCACACCTATAAAATCTAAATTGTGTACTAGCAAGGCGTTTATGTTTGCAGATTCCTGTTTAAAAACTGCTTTATTTACAGCATATAAAAGCAGAGCTTCTCTTCCCAGCCTTTCATGAAGGAAGAGGAAACAGGAAATAAGTAATTGTGGGCAAGGGAAAGAGAATCATAGAATCAGCAAGGTTGGAAAAGACCTCAGAGATCATCAAGCCCAACCTGTCGCCTAACACCTCATGACTAACTAAACCATGGCTTCAAGTGCCATGTCCAATCCTTTTTTGAACCCTTCCAGTGGTAGTGACTCCACCCCCTCCCTGGGCAGCACATTCCAATGGCAAATAACTCTTTCTGGGAAGAATTTTCTCCTCACTTCGAGCCTAAGCTTCCCCTGGCACACCTTGAGACTGTGTCCTCTTGTTCTGGTTGCCTGGCAGAAGAGACCAACCCCCACCTGGCTACAACCTCCCTTCAGGGAGTTGTAGACAGCAATTAGGTCTCCCCTGAGCCTGTTCCTCTCCAAGCCAAACAATCCCAGCTCCCTCAGCCTCTCTTCACAGGGCTGTGCTCCAGACCTCTCCCCAGCCTCAGTGCCCTTCTCTGGACACGTTCATGAGTCTCAAATGAGAGACTCTCAAAGGGAGTGTGATTCCTGGGTAATATTTATGTAACTGTCCCTAATCAAGAACATAACTGGTAATAGATTATTCCTGGAAGAGTCTGAAGGTGTATGATATTAATGAAAGCTTCTTTGTGATTTTGGCAGGATCCTGCATTTCTGGAGAAAAAGGAGCGCTGTGAATACCTGAAGAACAAGCTCTCTCACATAAAACAACGGATTCAGGACTATGATAAAGTTATGAATTGGAACGTGGAATCTTAGCTGTGCCTTCACCTTGTGGATGCTGTTTTCTATTTTTGGATCAATATGGATGTTTGAAACTATTTATTTGCTCTCAGAACAGAAGGCATATGGGGATTGCTCAATCACTTCATCACTTAGGTGTTGTACATTATTGGTAGGTTTTGTATGCAGATCCAGTGTAAATCAATACAATGAAGTTACCAGTGAAATTTAGGAAACCTTTGTTAACATGCTGCTTTTATTAGGCACTACACAGCCTGGTCTCTTAAATACTTTGTTTAAAAATACCATTATTGCTAACATGCAAAGCCCCCCCAGAGAAAGCAGTTCTAAATACCATGTCAAATGCCTGCACAGCAATGCTTGAAACACCTTCATATTATACTTACAGGTTATGTCTTAATGATGTCAGAAAGAGTTGAGCTGTTCTTCTTAGCTGGAGTTTGGTGGAGTGTTTAGTCATATTTAATAATTTTGGCAAGTCTAACAATTAGCTTAATAAGACTTCATGTATTGCACTTTCAAATGCTTAGCTGTATGTCAGGAGTTACCTGTAATTTTGTCCAATAGGAGATGCAAAATAACTTCTACTTTAAGCAGCTATAGTTGGTGGTGTGTGGGCTGTTTCATGGTTTTGTTACTTGGTTTGGGGATTGGTTTTCTTTTGTGTTCTCTTTGTTGGGTAGTTTGTTCGTTTGTTCCCCTCTTGGGAATGGCCCTAAGGGAAGAGAACTGCAGGACAAGACTCATACCTGTGTTCTGTTAATGTTGCTATAGGCTAGTGTGCCCTGCATACCTTTTCTGCATCATACTGTTAGGAATCCAAGAATGCTGTTCTCAAGCAGCAAGGAACAGGACTCTCTGTAGGTGACAGCTGTTTGTGAACTTGGCATTGAGAGAACAAAGTGCAACATAATTCTTGGGAGTATAAATTACTAGTTTCCTTTATGAGGCCAGGTATGAAGTTTTAAGGGTTTAACATGCTTTCCATAGCTTACCTGAATTAATTCAAGACACATTTTTATCTTGGGGATAACTTTGTATATACAATTGTTTTCATAAGCCAGTAAATTTTCTCTTTGTATCCTTTTTTTCACATTTCTTTTTTTTTACTTTTTTTCCTTTTTTTTTTTACTTACCAAAACTGTTGGAAGTATTAGTAGGTTCTTTGTACAGTTTTCTACATCTGCAGTGTGTCTGTTCTGAAATGTATTTTAATTTGGGGAAAAAAACCCACAACCCACCAGTGCAGCCACATTCCTCTCTTCCTCATAGAAGTATTTTACTATAAAAAAGGGTGCTGTGATGAAGGATATCTCAAATTTTTGTTAGCTATCATTTCTTTTTTTCTTTAAAAGAAAGGTTTTTTCACCTTTTGCCTTAATTGAAAGGCAGGACATCAGGAAAACTGTTGCCAGTTTAGAACAGCAGCAAGGGTAGCAGCACCTCTGTTCCTCAGTACTGGAAATGCATTTGAATACCTCACCCTGGCAGTTACAGCTTTCCTGTTTATTCAGACCTGGTAATTCATGCCATAATCCTGATGGCTACAAACCCACTCTTGTGTTGATGCAGTTGACATTCCAGTTTTATCAGCCACTTAATTCTAAGTGTTTGAATACAATAGAATAGAATTAACCAGGTTGGAAAAGACCTTGGAGATCATCAAGTCCAACCTATCACCCAGCACCATCTGATCAACTAAACCATGGCACCAAGTGCCTCATCCAGGCTCTTCCTAAACACCTCCAGGGATGGTGACTCCACCACCTCCCTGGGCAGCACATTCCAATGGCCAATCTCTCTTTCTAGGAAGAACTTCCTAACATCCAGCCTAAACCTCCCCTGGCACAGCTTGAGACTGTGTCCTCTTGTTCTGGTGCTGGGTGCCTGGGAGAAGAGACTAACCCCCTCCTGGCTACAACCTCCCTTCAGGGAGTTGTAGAGAGCAAGAAGGTCTCCCCTGAGCCTCCTCTTCTCCAGGCTAAGCAACCCCAGCTCCCTTGGCCTCTCCTCACAGGGCTGTGCTCCAGACCCCTCCCCAGCTTTGTTGCCCTTCTCTGGACACCTTCCAGCACCTCAACATCTTTTCTAAACTGAAGCTGATGAAGTAAATAATACAAGACACCATAGGAACACTGAGAGATTTTGAAAACTCTGAACCTCTTCATGTGAAATTCTTCTGTCTCATCTACTTGGAAGGCATCTCAGTGTTTTCATCAGTCGGTGCTGTCCATTGTTCTCCTCCTCATGCCAGGTGCTCCTCTGTGGTTCCTCTTCAAAGAAGATTAAACCAGTCTACCTGATAAAAGAACTGGGCTGAGTATTTTGTACCTGTTGTGCTGTACATCTGTTAAAAATTTTCAGAGAGAGGTCTTTGCCCAGCCCCATGCAGTCTATGTGACCTCTCATTCAACATACAGGTTTCTCACTTCTTTTCTCAGTGAGAGTTCTGGGCATTGCATCAGGACCAGGAGGAGATTAATCCAAGTGGAAGCATCATCTGATGGTTGCTAAAAAGAAGCTGACTGATGTTTTCTTTGGAAGATTCACAGTCTGCACCCTTAATAGATCCTCAGATACAAGAGTGTATGTAACAAGAACTTTAATGCTTCAGCCTTCCTGTCTCCATAAATCCAGAACAGGAAATGTACAAGAGACAGTTTCCAGGTATACAATAGTTCTCAAACTGGACTTGAATAAATCAATAAAAGGACTTTTTTTACCATGGTAAACAGTTGGATATCCTTGATCAAGATAACTAGGGAAACATCTGCATATACTTTATGAGTCTGTATATTTGTGCAGGCCAGATAAAACAACACTTGACAAATAAAACAAAACACCAACAGGTTGTATTGCAGAGTTGGGTGGACTTGCTTGTGTGACAGACTATCAGCTAAAAATACTCATGGAAATTGATGTGAAATTAACAGAGGCAGGTGTCCTATATTTAGTTGATTAAAAGTTATGGTGGGAGTTGAAGCATTTGGACAGTCACAATCTACAAAGTGATTGTATGTCTTGTGTTCCTGCCCAGCACTGAAATTCATGGCCTTAACAATAAAATTATCCCAGAGAGAAGTCTTAATTCTTCTCCTTTTAAAACTGTCAGCTTGCAGCAGCTTTTCCATTTTGACTTGTGTGGGGGTTCAGGCTGGGTGCTGGCCCGGATGCCACTGCACAGGCCACACCTAGGAGTTCCCAAGGGGTGGGCCCAGCCCAGGGGGGTGGTCACAGGAGACCAGGTATTCCATTTCCCTTAATGTTCTGCTCCCCTATAAAACATCCACGCGGGGTCTGCACTTCCTCTTTTGTCCCCTGCTGCTGCCTAGGTAAAATGGCCTGAGCTGCCCCCCTTGGGCCTGCCCAGGCCCAAGGCTGGGTTGGTGTAGGGGAGAAAGAGCCCAGGGGGGGTTTCAGGTGTACCCCCAGGAGGTGATGGGATCTCTTTCTCACGGTGCTTGTGGTTCTCTGTAAAACTGCCATTGTTGCTTTATTTGTTTCTTTTCCATTTAAACTTTCCATCACTTTTGCAATCTGTTTGAGTCGTTATTTCTGTCCCTGGTGGGAGGATTGCTCTCCCAAACCACGACAACTTGTTACCAACTGGCCTTCCAGTATCTGAAGGGGGTCTACAAGAAGGCTGGGGAGGGACTGCTCAGGCTATCAGGGAGTGATAGGACTAGGGGGAATGGGATGAAGCTGGAGGCAGGGAGATTCAGGCTGGATGTGAGGAGGAAGTTCTTCACCGTGAGGGTGGTGAAGCCCTGGAATGGGTTATCCAGGGAGGTGGTTGAGGCCCCGTCCCTGGAGGTGTTTAAGCCCAGGCTGGATGAGGCTCTGGCCAGCCTGATGTAGTGTGGGGTGTCCCTGCCCATGGCAGGGGGGGTGGAACTAGATGATCCTTGTGGTCCCTTCCAACCCTGACTATGATACTATGAATTTCTCCTTAGTGAAGCATGGGAGTAGATAAAACCATAACTGTGTTTCAGTTTCTAGAAGCAAATCCTGACTTTGTAAACTACAGAATTCCCCTTTTCTAGCTCCAGTAGCTTTCATTGCTTTCCTTCAAAATACCTTGAATTTTGCTAGGTATAGTTTAATTAAGGACTAATTTCCCTCTATTTTTCCTCTATTTATAAATTACTCATGATAAATGCAAGAGGCTGAAGGATACAGAAGCACTAAGTTTTCCCCCACTTCTATTTAAGGATATATGGCAACTTTAAACATTTTCTTCCTCATTTATTGTCTCACTTGGATGGAGAGTGACACGCCTTAGAAACGGATGCTTGGCAACTTTCCTGTAATTCAAGAGACTGACTGGGCACACTTCCACTGTGCCCACTGAGATGATGCTTGTGCTGCAGAGAAATCAGCCAGAACTATGGCTTTCTTGATCTGATCCTCAGTGTGATGCTTGTGATTATTTAGCCTGGAGAAGAGGAGGCTCGGGGGAGACCTTCTTGCTCTCTACAACTCCCTGGAGGGAGGTTGTAGCCAGGTGGCAGTTGGTCTCTTCTCCCAGGCAACCAGCACCAGAACAAGAGGACAAAGTCTCAAGCTGCACCAGGGGAAGGTTAGGCTGGAGGTGAGGAGAAAGTTCTTCACTGCACTAGTGAGACCTCACCTGGAGTACTGTGTACAGGTCTGGAGCCCTCAATATAGGAAACACGTGGACCTGATGGAGCAGATCCAGAGGAGGGCCATGAAAATGGTGAGGAGGTTGGAACACCTCTGCTACAAAGACAGGCTCAGGGAGCTGGGGTTGTTCAGCCTGGAGACCTGGTAACAACCTTCCAGTACCTGAAGAAGCCCTACAAGAAGGATGGAGAGAGACTGTTTATGAAGGCCTGTAGTGATAGAATATGGGGAAATGGTTTTAGAGAAGAGCAGTTTTAGGCTGGATGTTTGGAACAAGTTCTTTACCACAAGGGTAGCAGAACACTGGAACAGGTTGCCCAGGGAGGTGGTTGGGACCCCATCCCCTGGAGGTACTCTAGGTGAGGCTCAACAGTGCTCTGGGCAACCTGATCTGGTTGAGGATGTCCCTGCTGAATGCAGAGTGGGTTGGACTAGACCTTTGGAGGTCCCTTCCAACCCAGACCCGTCTATGATTCTAAGTCCAAGGTGGCAGCTCTATTAACCTCCTCCTCCCTTCTCATGATCACTAAGGCCAAGATGGCTTTGAACTGTTACATCTCCTACAAGTCCTTCTCTGTTTACAAGCAGCAGCTCTAGGAGAGGCACTCCCTCTGGGTAGATTCTCCAGCTCAAACTCATTCTGCATATGAGAGTACATTTTAAGTGCCATTTTTGGGATTTGCTTGGAATGTAGGAAAGCAAAGTGTGTGTAATATTCACTCTCACAAAGTGCCACAAGTAAGAGACGGGACTCAGCCTGATGCAGGCCAGGTGTCCACTTTATTATGCAAAATCCTTCTTTACAAAAGCTAATACAACACAAAAGCAGTTTACTACTGGAACCAGGGACTCTGTTATATCAATCTGGTATGTGTGTGAAGTCTTACACTCTCAGGTCATACTAACCATTGATAATCAGGTATCTGCCCTCCTCCCAATACACTGCTGCACTGTGTTCCCATAGTTCACAAGCCATCAAGGCCAACACTGTCTCCTCTTATCAGTCCAGCAGTGCTTGGAACTCGGCTCTCCAAGATTTCATAGTTTCATAGTTTCATAGTTTCAGTTAGGGTTGGAAGGGACCACAAGGATCATCCAGTTCCAACCCCCCTGACATGGGCAGGACACCCCACACTAGATCAGGCTGGCCAGAGCCTCATCCAGCCTGGGCTTAAACACCTCCAGGGACAGGGCCTCAACCACCTCCCTCGACAACCCATTCCAGGGCTTCACCACTCTCATGGGGAAGAACTTCCTCCTCACCTCCAGCCTGAATCTCCCCACCTCCAGCTTCATCCATTCCCCCTAGTCCTATCACTACCTGATAGCCTGAGCAGTCCCTCCCCAGCCTTCTTGTAGGCCCCCCAGATTTAACCCTTCAACAAAGTAAGTAATTTGAGACAAATGTCCTGGTCTAGAATCTGCACTGTAATCCTCTTTAAAGACTATGTGGAATTAACAGAACATGTAAAATTACTGTGATGTATGCTTTCATCCTGAAAGATTGCATACTCTCTAATATTCCTAAAACAATGTGTGCTCTTTTAGATGTCATTGGGCTTCCTCCTCCCTGCCTATAACTGAGTAGTTACAGTAATCAGGTGTTTAGGAAGAGATGGGATGGGGTGCTTGGGGGTTTAGTTGCTTAGATGGTGTTAGGTGACAGGTTGGACTCAAAGGTCTCTTCCAACCTGGTTAATTCTATTCTAATACTCCTTTTATGCTGCTTTGTGTAGCATTATGTTGTAGAGATACATAAAAGTTACATGCAGGCAATATATACATTATATGTAAATAACTTTCCCCCTGCCCCCCAATTTCAGATCTTGTTAGTTTCCAATGTTTCACAATTCTGATCCTGCTTCTTCTAGTAACAAACTTGTTCTAACAGATCTGTCCCTGTCTCTTGTCCCTGCTGTCTCATCTTCATGGAGGCAAATCCATCTGATCCCTATTTTTTGTCACCATGTCTTCAAGTACTGACATCAACCCACACAACTGACAATGCTTTTCCTGCATTTAAACAAACCATCCCCTAGGTTTAACAACATGAAGCAGTTGCTCCTGGCTGTAGGAAACACGTTGTGCTTGCTTTGCCATCAGCTGGTGTGGGTTTTGCTGAAGGATTGTGTCCATTTCTGGGTGGAGCAAGGTAGAAGTATAGAGTAGAGTAGAGTAGAATAGAATAGGTTGGAAAAGACCTTTGAGATCATCGAGTCCAACCTATCACCCAACACCATCTAATCAACTAAACCATGGCACCAAGTGCCTCATCCAGGCGCCTCACCAAACACCTCCAGGGATGGTGACTCCACCACCTCCCTGGGCAGCACATCCCAATGGCCAATATCTCTTTCTGGGAAGGACTTCTTCCTAACATCCAGACTAAACCTCCCCTGGCGCAGCTTGAGACTGTGTCCTCTTGTTCTGGTGCTGGTTGCGTGACAGAAGAGACCAACCCGCCACCTGGTCTTTCAGCTAAAGTTCAGCTAAACTCCCTTCAGGGAGTTGTAGAGAGCAAGAAGGTCTCCCCTGAGCCTCCTCTTCTCCAGGCTAAGCAACCCCAGCTCCCTCAGCCTCTCCTCACAGGGCTGTGCTCCAGACCCCTCCCCAGCGTGGTTGCCCTTCTCTGGACACCTTCCAGCATGTGATGGGTTGAGGTAGACGCCCTCCCCACCACGGGCAAAAATAACGACTCAGACAAACGTACTGCAAAAGTGATGGAAGGTTTAAAGGGAGAGCGGTGAATGTTTAGAGAGAGCCAGAAGCACAAAAGAAATCCCAAAAGCACAACCAGAAACATCCCATCCCCACCTGAGGGTACACCCAAGACCCCCAGGGCTCCTTTTTCTTCTCCCACCCCCACTCCGCTGCTAGGCTAGTCGCAGCTGGCCGGGTCTGAGACTGCCCTTTCCCCCAGCCTTGGGCCCAGCCAGGACCAAGTCCAGGGGAAACCTCCCCCAAGTCACCGGCTGGCGGCGAGAGAAGGAAAGAGACCGCGCCGGACCCCGCGCTGGATCTTATAGTGGTGCGGGGAATTATAGGATGAAAATACCTGGTTCCCTGTGTCCACCCACAGACCTGGACTTCCGGACACAGGAAGCACCCCTGGTATAAACACAGCAGAGGGCACCCAGCCCAAACTGCTACACAGCATCTCAACATCTTTCCTAAACTGAGGGGCCCAGAACGGTTGCGTAGTTAAGCGCAGTTTTACAGTGTCTGCGGAAGAGGGGCCGTTAGCAACCATGGGCACAGCAGCGCACCCTCGGCGGGAGGAGCACAGCCTGCTTTCTGCCCGCGCGGGGGCGCGGTCGCCGTGCTCCCCGCAACCATGTCTCGGTGGCGCGGGCGGCAGCCGTGTGGGGTTTGGCAGCGCACCGGGGCGGTCTCGGCGCACTTCCGGGTCGGCTGCGCCTGGCGGCGGCTGTGCGCACGGCGGAGGCTCGGCTCACCGCGCTGCTGCCTGTCCGCCTGGGGACGGTCCCTCCTCGCAGCCCCTTCGCCTGTAAAGGGGCTCCTACTGAGGCACCGGGGGCAGCACCTGTCTCTGCAGGCGGGAGCGCGGCTGTCGCCGCCCGCTGCAATGGACGACGAACCTGAGCGGACCAAGCGCTGGGAAGGAGGCTACGAGAGAACATGGTGGGCTTACCTCTCCCCTCCTCACCTTCTGGTTGGGAAAACGCGAGAAAAAGTCGTCCTTCTGCTCAGTAACGGTCTGTTTTGCGTAGGGAAATTCTTAAGGAGGATGAATCCGGATCGCTGAAAGCGACCATCGAGGACATTCTTTTCAAGGCGAAGAGGAAAAGGTATGCGTTGCCACGAGCCTGCTAATCGAGCTGATTTTGTCGGTTGTAAAGCCTTAAATTATTCTGAAACTGGGTCCAGTAGGCTGAGGAAGCATGTCGGCACGCCTGCAGTGTGCCTGTGCGGTCCTGTGCCCCTCGGAGCTCCGCATGCATGCTTCGTGCTTGTTGCTTACCAGAGGTGCCAGAACAAACCCACCAGCAGCAATAGGAGCCGCAGAAACTTAATTTTCTCTTCAGCCTTCAGAGTGTACGACAGGCTAGATAGCCTGGGTGCAGTCTGGCTGAAGATTTGAGGTCTCCTTCTGGTGAAACGTAACACAGAGCACCACCAATGCAGTGTGCACTCCTCAGAAAAAGCAGTCCTTCAACGGTTTTCGTTTGTTTTAAACAAATCGCTCCAATCTGGGTGTGACAAGCATGGTACCAGACTCGTGTTTCAAATTGCCAGGGAAAAAAAAAATTGCTAGGCAGATTGGTATTTGTTTCAAATTGTGTTAAAATGCTCAAATTTGTATAAAAATTTGAAGTTCTGTTAGAGCTGGTAGTGAGAAGTTTTTTTGCTTGGTTTTTTCTTAGAGGCATGGAATCTGTGATTGAATTGTCTGGTTCCCCAGTATTAATCAGTGCCTGTGGTTTGTTATTGCTTCCCATTTGCCAGAAGTCTGCACTAGTGAGTGTGTTCCTGACTCCTCCATTCATGTACATCTTACTTAAATCCTTTTGTTTTTTTCACCAGACTCTGTGACCACCATGGACAAGTTCGACTTGGAATGGTATGTTAATGTCTTAACCCTTACCTGTCTTGAGTCCAAAACTCCTTGAGTAGAGGTTGTATTCCTAACCTGAAATACTCTTTTGCAGACTCAGAACCACAGAATCATTTTGATTGGAAAAGACCTTTAAGATCATTGAATCAGTGTGCTGGAGACTAGAGCTTGTGTTTTCCACCACACATTTAGTTTTAAACACATTCTCTATGTGTGGGATGTGAAGCATGCTGGGGGATGGAGGTCTCATAGAATCATTTTGGTTGGAAGAGGCTTCTAAAGCCATGAAGTCCAATGATTAGCCCAGCACTGCCAGGTCACCACTAAACTATGCACCTCAACATTGCATTTTCAGTCTTTTAAATATCTCCAGGCATAGTGACTCTACCACTTCCCTGGGCAGCCTGATCCAGGGCTTTACAACCATTTGGGGGGGGGAATAAAATTCCTAATATCCTATCTATATATCCACTGGCACAACTTGAGGCCATTTTCCTCTTGTCCTGTGGCTTTTTAAGTGGGAGAAGAGACTGACCCTCCCCTCACTACATCTTTTTTTCAGGTAGTTGTAGAGACTGAGAAGGTCTCTCCTCAGTCTCTTTTTCTCCAAACTGAGGAATCCCAGTTCTCTGAGCTGCTCTTCATGATCCTTTACCAGCTTCATTGCCCTTTTTTGAACCTCCAGCACATCAATGTCCTCATAGTGAGGGGCCCAAAACTGAGCAAGTATTTGAGGTGGGGCCTCACCAGTGTGGAAGGGTGCAGTGTATAGGGGCACAATCATTTCCATGGTCCTGCTGGTCACTGCTTCATGCAGGCTAGGGTGCCGTTGGCCTTCTTGGCCACCTGAGCACATTTCTGGCTCTTTTTCAGCCATCTGTCAGCCAGCAACCCAGGTCTTGTTCTGCTGGGCAGCTTTTCAGCCACTCCCCCATACCTGTAGAGTTGCACGGTGGTGTGACCCTAGTGCGGGACTGTTAAACCTGGCTTTGTTAAAACTCATACAACTGGCCGTGATCCAGGCTGTCCAGATCCCCCTGCAGAGCCTTCCTACTTTCAAGCAAATCAACACTCCCTGCTAGCCTAGTGTCACCTGCAAGTCTTACTGTGGATGCATTCCATTCTCATGTCCAGATCATTGATAAAGATACGAAACAAGAGACTGGGCCCAAAACTCAGCCTTGGGGAATACCACTGGTGACTGGCTGCCAACTCACCACCACTCTTTGGGCCTGGCCATCCAGCCAGTTTTTTACCCAGTGAAGAGTATGCTGTCAAAGCCATGAGCACCCAGTTTTTCTAGGAGAATGCTGTGGGAAGCATGGTCAAATGCTGTACCAAACTCCAGGCAAACAAATCCACCACCTTTCCCTCATCCACTGAATAGATCACCTGGTTGTACAAGGAGATGAGGTTTCCCAAGCAGACCCTGCCTTTCATGAATCCACGCTGACTGGGCCTTACTGCCTGTTTGTCCTGTATATGCTGTGTAACAGCACTCAAGATTATCTGTTCCAGGACTTTTCCCAGCCCTGAGGTCAGACTTAGCAGCCTTGTAGTTCCCTGGGTCCTCTTTCTGTCCCTTGTCGTAGGTGGGCGTCACATTTGCTAACCGCACACATTTGCAGTTGGGCACATCTGCAGTTTTTGGATGTGTTTTGTTAGCAGGCAGTCGGATCCCATGCACTTGCAGTGTTGATTTCATGTGTAAAATGGACATCATTCAAGTGAGTTGCCAGTAGCACAATGCAGTGTTGCTCTTTGGATGCAAGAGGTGAACGTGCAGGCTGCGTTTTGAAGCTTGTCGTGAGAGGAAATGAACAGCATGCACTGTTGATTGGGTAGCTCAGAGTGATGAATTTGTCCTGTTTGAGGGGGAGAGTAGTTGCTCTTTTTTGAGTAAATAGATGAATGAACAGTTCACTGAATATATCTGTTCTGTGAGTGATAATGACTTGTGACAACACAGATGCGTCACCTGTATGTTGTTGTTGATGGATCAAGAACGATGGAGGACCAGGATTTAAAACCAAACAGGCTTACCTGCACTCTGAAGGTATTTATGTGCTTAAAAGCTTTCTCAGTCTACTGTTCCTCTGTACACCAGTCCCATTTTGCATTTGAAAGAATGGAAGTCTCCCATGACTGGATTAGAATAGAATAGAATTAACCAGGTTGGAAAATACCTTTGAGATCATCAAGTCCAACCTATCACCCAACACCATCTAATCAACTAAACCATGGCACCAAGCAGCCCATCCAGTCTCTAGGTTCCTAAACACCTCCAGTGATGGTGACTCCACCACCTCCCTGGGTTATGTGTATATCTTCATCTCTTTTCTCACCTCTGTGTTTTCACAGTTGCTTCTGTTTCCAGCCTATAGTTTTCCTGGTGTTTTTCTTTGAAGAGTAGAATCCTGTGTGACATTAATTTGCCTTGCACAGGCAGTTCTGTGCAGTAAAAACACTCTGTACTGACATTATGGTGGGAAGACACATGATGGAAAGTGTGTGTAAATTAAACTGAAGTGTTGCCCCTAATAAGGGGCAAAAGAAGGACAAAGATGCCTTTGTTTGTTTTAGTTACAGTTGAGTTTTGATGAATTCTGATTTGAATAAATGCTAGACAGGAGCTGGAGTGGACTGTTGCTTCAGACCATCTTCTGTTGTATGGTCTTCTCTAGCAACACTAAGCACTGAAATCCTGGGGTTTGGTGATTTTATGTGGATTAGTGCTTTTTAGTGTACTGGAAGTCTCCATTTGGACCAACAGTAATCTAGAATCATGGAATCAACAAGATTGGAAAAGACCTCAGAGATCATCAAGTCCAACCTATTACCAATACCTAACACCTCATGACTAACTAAAC
>CM026897.1:2066070-2115786 GCA_015227895.2 Colaptes auratus | reverse complement strand
ACAATGACTTCCCTGCTCCTGCTAGCCATACTATTCCTGATGCAGGCCAGGATGCCATTGGCCTTCTTGGCCACCTGGGGCTAATAATAATAATAATGATAATAATAATGTATAGGATAGTATTTGAACTTCTCCATTGAAGTAAGAAACTGAAAGATGACTTGCATGTTTAAAATTGGGAATAATGGTATGTTTTTCTTCACTTCAGGCTTTCCTCAGCATACTACTGCCTCTGCATCTGACCAAGATGCCAAGCCGTCCTTCAGCATGGCGTAAGTAGAGTGGATTAGAATTCAGTGAGCTGATGATACTAGCAGTTACTCATAGTCAGAAAATCTGCTTATCAGTGAAAATACTGCAAACTAGTATGAACAAACAGTAATGTGCTGTGATCTCTTGGTTACAGAATTAATAGAGATCACATCTCTGTTTGCAAATCCAGTACACGGCTGGATGTTGGTACCGCTGTTAAATTCACATGTAACATCTCTTTAGGGTGGCAAGAGGCTTTTAGGTTTGTCATGCAAAGACAAAATGAGAATAGAATAGAATAGAATAGAATAGAATAGAATAGAATAGAATAGAATAGAATAGAATTAACCAGGTTGGAAGAGACCTTTGAGATCAAGGGCCACGAGGAGGAGCAGAGGGCTGGAGCACCTCTCCTATGAGGACAGACTGAGGGAGTTGGGGCTGTTCAGTCTGGAGAAGAGAAGGCTCCCAGGTGACCTCATTGTGGCCTTCCAGTATCTGAAGGGGGCCTACAAGAAGGCTGGGGAGGGACTTTTCAGGCTATCAGGTAGTGATAGGACTAGGGGGAATGGAATGAAGCTGGAGGCAGGGAGATTCAGGCTAGATGTGAGGAGGAAGTTCTTCCCCATGAGAGTGGTGAAGCCCTGGAATGGGTTATCCAGGGAGGTGGTTGGGGCCCCATCCCTGGGGGTGTTTAAGCCCAGGCTGGATGAGGCTTTGGCCAGCCTGATCTAGTGCAGGGTGTCCCTGCCCCTGTCAGGGGGGTTGGAACTAGCTGATCCTTGTGGTCCCTTCCAACCCTGACTGAAACTATGAAACTATGGTGTTCAACTTATCACCCAACACCATCTAACCAGCTAAACCATGGCACCAAGTGCCTCATACAGTGTCCTCCTAAACACCTCCAGTGATGGTGACTCCACCACCTCCCCAGGCAGCACATTCCAATGGCCAATCACTCTCTCTGTGAAGAATTTCTTTCTAACATCCAGGCTAACACAAGAACACAAGGGTGCTACAAGATGCTAGAGCAGTCACTACAAATCTTACTTGCATTTCTGGAGCTGTGTAGTTTTGTCACTGTGAAGGCAATGACGACGTCGAAGGGTATCGTCTGTAGCAAAGCATTTTGTATCTGTTTACTAATGTGATTTTAAAGAGAAGTTTA
The DNA here is from genome assembly GCA_015227895.2 of Colaptes auratus. Lineage (NCBI taxonomy): Eukaryota > Metazoa > Chordata > Aves > Piciformes > Picidae > Colaptes > Colaptes auratus. Next base: position 2,114,366 of record CM026897.1, on the reverse strand, counting down.
AAACAGAGGCCTCGTTTAGTTAGTGTACCAGGGCTGTTCTCAGTGAAAGGAGTTGCAGATTTTAGGGTAATGGGGGAGTCTGAATTTTCACAAGGAAACAGTGCCTGCTGTTTGAAAGTACCACCATGCACCCTAAGGCCAATACGAACTACCTGTGTAAGTAGAAACCCCAACCAAAGTTACCTGTTGTGGCTTTATTATTTTAAAGACACATTGGCTCCTGTATGTGAGAAAATCTGATGCTCTGTTTCTGTGGGGAGATGTGGTTACTGATCTCTCACCCTACCAGTTGCTTTGTGACACTTCCATACCCAAGGAACTGTTGCATGGAAGTTACTTAAACTTTTTTGAACTACTTCTTACGAGAACTTTGTAGAGTGTTTATAGTGATGTAGTGTTATGGTATTAAATTGTCTCTCTCTCCTCTAGGCAACTGGAAAACAACAGTGACCCAGGTCTTACACTGGGTGGGTATTTCTGTCCCCAGTGCAGAGCCAAATACTGTGAACTTCCTGTGGAATGCAAAATCTGTGGTGAGTAGCAAGAATCGGTGAGCAGATGAATTATGAGTTTGACAGTTAAGAGTTAGAAAAATTCAGCTATATAGCTAGGAATTAAAAGGTAGCTCTGCTTTAGAAAGCCCATATCCCCTCATCCTAGAATGACAGCTTCTTAAAAGAGACTTTCAGGACACAGGTTGCCCAGGGAGGTGGTGGAAGCCTCATCCCTGGAGGGTTTTAAGGCCAGGCTGGATGTGGCTGTGAGCAACCTGCTGTAGTGTGAGGTGTCCCTGCCCATGGCAGGGGGGTTGGAAATGGATGATCCTTGAGGTCCCTTCCAGCCCTAACAATTCTATGATTCTATGCTTGTTCTTCAGGGGTTGTTCAGGAAAAGATTATGGAAGCTAATGAAGAAATTATTTATGGGCTTTAATTCTTAAAAGCTCTGCACCATTAAGTAGTTGAAAATACTTCTTCCTTTTTGCTTTGTTTTATACAGAAGAGCTTTTCATTAAATCCTCTCTTGTAGTAACTGATGTCTCTTTATTTACAGGTCTTACATTAGTGTCTGCTCCTCACCTGGCTCGGTCTTACCACCATTTGTTTCCCTTGGATTCCTTCCAGGAGGTTCCCCTGGAAGAGTATCAGGGGCAAGGGTATGCAGATCACATTTGTCATAAGCAATGTACTTGTGGATCCAGTAATCTTTGTTCCAGAAGTAAGAAGAGCTGGCAGCAGCTTCTTTGCTGCTGGAGACAGTGTTGAGTGGGAACTTTGGGCCACTTCTGGCAATTAGAAGTGTTTTTAGTTCCATTAACAGTTATCCTGTGTGTTCAGTTCAGTAGCTGCCAGAAGTTGCTACTAGCTATGATCTTTGAGGTCTCTTCCAACCTTGGTGACACTGTGATTTTTAAACACCATTTCACACCATCTTGACTTACATATTTACTTCTTGAATTAAATATGCCCATTTTGCTTTCAGGCATTGTCAAGGCTGCCAGGGAGAAATGAAAGATCAAAATGTAAGTATGTTGGAACTTCATTGGAATTTGCATTGAGGGGCACCAGAAGTAGTGATGATCCTTTACTAAAATCTTCTAAAGACTGTGCTGTGGAAGTTTATTTCATGGCTAACTAGACTTCCCTCTTGGGGAGTCACACCTTGTGGACTGCAAAGTCTAACATAAATTGGAATGTGCTGCCCAGGGAGGTGGTGGAGTCACCATCACTGGAGGTGTTTAGGAAGAGACTGGATGAGGCACTTGGTGCCATGGTTTAGTTGATGAGATGGTGTTGGGTGATAGGTTGGACTCGATGATCTCAAAGGCCTTTTCCAACCTGGTTAATGCTGTTCTGTCCTAGTCCCCTCTGCTCTGTCCTAGTCCCCTCCTATTTCTAGTCCTAGTCCCCTCCTATTTCTAGTCCTAGTCCCCTCCTATTTCTAGTCCTAGTCCCCTCCTATTTCTAGTCCTAGTCCCCTCCTATTTCTAGTCCTAGTCCCCTCCTATTTCTAGTCCTAGTCCCCTCCTATTCCTAATTCTATTCTAAAATGTGGGAAGGATTTTCCTGGAAAGTTGCATGAATGCTCTTCCTCTCTCTGCTGCTTGGAAGCACCCAGAGCGACTCAGCTCAGCCCATTGGGCACACTTGCTGTTAGAAACGTTCACTCCATCAGGTTTCTGTGGTGGTAGCAGTACAGTCAGTCTGCACTGTCTTGGTGAGGCAGCCATTGCCCTCCTGTAGTGCTGTGATGGTGATAATTATTTTTTCTAATTCAGCTTCTTTTTTTCTACACAGGTTTACATATGCAAAGTGTGTCAGAATGCCTTCTGCGTGGAATGTGATCTGTTCATTCATGATAGCCTGCACTGCTGTCCAGGCTGCATTCATGACCACCCTGTTCCTGTGTCCCTATGAGGTCATCTTCTTTGAGAACTCATCATGTCTACGTCATTCTTGCATAAATATAATCTGCTTAATCAGCTATAGCTTTTCCTGCCCATGGAGGTGGTGGAGTCACCATCCCTGGAGGTGTTCAAGAGGGGATTGGACGTGGCACTTGGTGCCATGGTCTGGTCATGAGGTCTTGCATGATAGGTTAGACCTGATGATCTTTGAGGTCTCTTCCAGTCTTGGTGATACTGTGTTAATAAGGCACCTTGAAACAAGAAGGACCTAGATTATAGGAAGGGGAACACTGCCTTGGCAGCAAACTTTCAACTTCCACCTAATGTATTAATAATTTTATTACTGTTAATATATTCTTGGAGTATCTCTATGTTCACTCCTCTTAAAATCTCTGGCTTTTTCTGAGTGTTATTAAGGAACATGTATATTTGTAAGTGCAGAAGTTATAAAACTGGTTTGTATGATGATGGTTCATCTTTACCTCATTGATCAAAAAGAGGCCCTGAAAATGTATTTCAAAAATCAGTTGTTACAAGCTCCTGGGTTTGGTGGCTGGTGGAGTTCTGTAGATCACAGTATCATAGTATCAGTCAGGGTTGGAAGGGACCACAAGGATCATCTAGTTCCAACCCCCCCTGCCATGGGCAGGGACACCTCACACTAGATCAGGCTGGCCAGAGCCTCATCCAGCCTGGGCTTAAACACTTCCAGGGACAGGGCCTCAACCACCTCCCTGGACAACCCATTCCAGGGCCTCACCACCCTCATGGTGAAGAACTTCTTCCTTACATCCAGCCTGAATCTCCCCACCTCCAGCTTCATTCCATTCCCCCTAGTCCTATCACTCCCTGATAGCCTGAAAAGTCCCTCCCCAGCCTTCTTGTAGGCCCCCTTCAGATACTGGAGGCCACAATGAGGTCACCTGGGAGCCTTCTCTTCTCCAGACTGAACAGCCCCAACTCCTTCAGTCTGTCCTCACAGGAGAGGTGCTCCAGCCCTCTGCTCATCCTCGTGGCCCTTCTCTGGACACCTTCCAGCACCTCCAGATCCCTCTTGGAATAGGGGCTCCAGAACTGGAGGCAGTACTCCAGGTGGGGTCTCAGCAGAGCTGAGCAGAGGGAGAGAATCACCTCCCTTGACCTGCTGGCCACACTTCTCCTGATGCAGCCCAGGCTCTGATTGGCTTTCCGGGCTGCAAGTGCACACTGAGAGCTCCTGGTGAGCTTCTCCACCAGCACCCCAAAGTCTCTCTCCTCAGGGCTGCTCTCCAGCCAGTCCCTGCCCAGCCTTGATTTGTGCCTGGGATTGCCTCGACCCAGATGCAGGAGCCTGCCCTTGGTGTTGAAGATCAAAACAGCCCTTTTTAGGAATTGAACAAAGATGTCTTTGAGCTGGGGTTGCTTAGCCTGGAGAAGAGAAGGCTCAGGGGAGACCTTATTGCTGTCCACAACTACCTGAAGGGAGGTTGCAGCCAGGTGGGGGTTGTTCTCTTCTCCCAGGCACCCAGCACCAGAACAAGAGTACACCGTCTCAAGCTGTGCCAAGGGAAGTTAAGGCTGGATATTAGGAAGAAGTTCTTCACACAGAGAGAGATTGGCCATTGGAATGTGCTGCCCAGGGAGGTGGTGGAGTCACCATCACTGGAGATCTTCAAGAAAAGCCTGGATGAGGCACTTAGTGCTATGCTCTAGCTGATTGGATAGGGCTGGGTGATCTTGGAGGTCTCTTCCAACCTGATTGATTCTACAATTCCATGATTCTGCGAACTGTCAGTGAATCAATGTGACAGCTGCAGTGCATTGATACAACACCTGTATCTGATGGCTTCAAAAAGCTTAATATGAAGAAACTGTTGATGAGAAGAATTGAGCTTGAAAACAGCTCTGGGCTGGCCAAAAAAGTTTACAACTTAAGTACTGTATTCCACTGGAACTTGTTAATACTGAACAGCAGTTTTAATTTCTCCTGTAGTGAGGCACATAGCATCTCTTGAGTTGTCTTCCCTTTGCTTATGCCCTATAGTGTCTGCCTTGAACTTTCCACCCCAATAGAAAAGGAGCTGAATTTTTTCAGTGCTGTAACTTTAATTAGCTCCACAACTAAGTATGGAGGAATGAGCAGGACTGTGCTTTGTTTTCCTGGATTGCTTTCCCTTCTGCCACTCACTGTCCACTGGAAGGAAAAAGAGAGGGAACACAGTTGGCAGCTGAACCCAAATCATATGCATAGCTGCTCTAACAGGTCAACAGGCAGGCAGTGACCTCTGGTTTAGCTGCCTTTTTCCAGGAAGAAGCTAACTTTTTGGTCCAAGGCCTATAGCAATTACCCAGCATAACCATGCAGTACAAACCAACAGCATGCAGTGAACAGTACCCTCAATATCTGGCTGTTGGATAGGGTGCTGCACTACACCTAAACCAAGTAACTTCAAGGACAAGTTGTTCAAAGACTTTCAGTCCCAGGAAATGTCAAAGAAAATCTCTTGCAAAGCTTGCTTGCATTTTAAGGCCAATCTGAATCTACCCATTTCTGGGTTTGTTCCATTCTCCCCCAGTCCTATCACTCCTTGACATCCTAAAGAGTCCCTCCCCAGCTTTCTTGTAGCCCCCTTCAGATACTGGAAGGCCACAATTAGGTCTTCCTGGAGCCCTCTCTTCTCCAGACTGAACAGCTTCAAATCCCTCAGTCTGTCCTCACAGCAGAGCAGCTCCAGCCCTCTGATCATCCCCATGGCTCTTCTCTGGACACCTTCAAGCACCTCCAGATCCTTCCTGTAATAGGGGCTCCAGAATTGGACACAGTGGTCCAGGTGTGGTCTCACCAGAGTGGAGGGGGAGAATCCCCTCCCTTGACCTGCTGGCCACACTTCTCTTGATGCAGCCCAGGATCTGATTGGCTTTTCCAGGCTGCAAGTGCACACTGAGAGCTCCTGTTGAGCTTCTCATCCACCAGCACCCCCAAGTCTCTCTCCTCAGGGCTGCTCTCCAGCCAGTCCCTGCCCAGCCTATATCAGTGCGTGGGATTGCCCTGACCCAGCTGCAGGACCTTGCACTTGGTCTTGTTGAACTGCATGAGGTTGTCATGGGCTCGCCCCTCCAGCCTGTCACAGAATGATCCATTAAGATTCTAGTTATAAACTAAAACACACAGGTCATCTGATTGTAACATTTAAACAGAGGAATCAAGATGCTGCTCCACCTTCATATCTGTCTCACTTGCTGTGATAGATGCTTCCCTCTACAGTAAAGTTCACAGGTGGAGCTAGCAAAACCTTCATAGGCTTTAACCTTTGTTCACTGTACAATGATTCTGCAGTACCACAATGCTTTATTATGTAGCAGGGTTTATTAAGAGCTTCCAAGACCTCTCTGGTTTCCACTTGAATGGCTCCAGCTACTTCAGTTCTGTATTCCTTGTGGCAGCAATTTGTTCATACAAGAAATTAACAGGAGACAAGTGGGTCATTTTTGACAGATCTGCTGAATGCATTCATGCCCTTCTGAGGGGGCTGAGCCAAGTGAGATAGTTTAGTTTCATAGTTTCAGTCAGGGTTGGAAGGGACCACAAGGATCATCTAGTTCCAACCCCCCTGCCATGGGCAGGGACACCTCACACTAGATCAGGCTGGCCAGAGCCTCATCCAGCCTGGGCTTAAACACCTCCAGGGACAGGGCCTCAACCACCTCCCTGGACAACCCATTCCAGGGCTTCACCACCCTCACGGGGAAGAACTTCCTCCTCACCTCCAGCCTGAATCTCCCCACCTCCAGCTTCATTCCATTCCCCCTAGTCCTATCACTCCCTGATAGCCTGAGCAGTCCCTCCCCAGCCTTCTTGTAGGCCCCTTCAGATCCTGGAAGGCCACAATGAGGTCACCTGGGAGCCTTCTCTTCTCCAGACTGAACAGCCCCAACTCCTTCAGTCTGTGCTCATAGGAGAGGTGCTCCAGCCCTCTGATCATCCTCGTGGCCCTTCTCTGGACACCTTCCAGCACCTCCAGAGCCCTCTTGTAATAGGGGCTCCAGAACTGGAGGCAGTACTCCGGTGGGGTCTCAGCAGAGCTGAGTAGAGGGGAGAATCCCCTCCCTTGACCTGCTGGCCACACTTCTCCTGATGCAACCCAGGATCTGATTGGCTTTCTGGGCTGCAAGTGCACACTGAGAGCTCCTGTTGAACTTCTCCTCCCCCAGCACCCCCAAGTCTCTCTCCTCAGGGCTGCTCCCCAGCCAGTCCCTGCCCAGCCTGGATTTGTGCCTGGGATTGCCTCGACCCAGCTGCAGGACCCTGCCCTTGGTCTTGTTGAAGCTCATGAGGTTGGCCTGTGCCCACCTCTCCAGCCTGTCCAGGTCCCTCTGGATGGATCCCTTCCCTCCAGTGTGTCTGCTGCACCACACAGCTTGGTGTCATCAGCAAACCTGCTGAGGCTGCACTCAGTGCCACTGTCCATGGCACCCACAAAGATGTTGAACAAGCCTGGTCCCAGGACTGATCCCTGAGGGACTCTGCTTGTCCCTGGCCTCCACTGGGACATGGACCCATTGACAGCCACTCTCTGGGTGCGGCCATCAAGCCAGTTCTGGATCCATCTGGTGGTCACCCATCAAACCCATGTGTCACCAGCCTGGAGACCAGGATGTGGTGTGGGACAGTGTCAGAGGCTTTGCTCAGGTCCAGGCAAACGACATCAGTTGCTCTCCCCTCATCTATTAATGCTGTCACTTGTTCATAGAAGGCCACCAGGTTTGTCAGGCAGGATTTGCCCTTGGCACAGCCATGCTGACTGCTCCCAATCACCTCTTCACTACTCTTCTGATCCATCTGATGGATGGCTGTCCTAAACTATGGATTCCTTTTACTTCTCAGAAGACTCGTCACAGCTCTTAGATCCTTTCTGGAAAACAGTTCTGCCTTTTCTGCTGATGACCTTTTTCAAGCTGTTGAGTTGGAGATCTTTGCAACAATGGCAGGAGTGAACCTAAGGAAAGAAAGCTGCAAGTAACCTATTGTCCAGAATCTAAATTCGTTTCTTACTTGGCTCTGCTGATGTCACTCCCTGGCATTACAAGACTCAGGAATGCTATTACCTGCTTAATCTTAATCTTGTCTGCTCTCTGCAGCACAGAATTTAGATGTTCTTAGTCTGGAGGAGTTTATCCTTCCTGCAAGGAAGGGAATAGAGTCTTCAGCCAAATGGATTGATCATCAATGTCTACACCTGCTGCATCTCAGATGCTTCTCATTCATCCTGTGCCTGGATGATAACAGCCTGTTAGAAACAGATGAGTCTAATGGAGAGAGCTTAAAACATGAAATAATAACATTTCTGAGTAGAGAAGATACTGCTTCAGGATAAATTAATATTCTGTCCACATACATCACAACAGTTGCAAGCTGTTTGCAATTTTCAGTGGATATCACTTATTCCTGCTCTATGCATAGCCTGAAATATTTCTTGCTCATCACAGAATTGGGGGGTTAGAAGGGACCTCTGGGGATCATCTCATCAAAACCCCCTGCTAAAGCAGGCTTGCCTAGAGCAGGTTGCCTAGGATTGCAATGTCCAGGTGGACACTGAATCTCCACCACATCTCTGGGCAGCCTGTTCCAGTGCTCTGTCACCCTCACAGGAAAAGTGTTTCCTTCCTGTTTAAATGAAACCTCCTGTGTTCTAGTTTGTATTCATTGTGCTTTGCCCTGTGACTGGGCACCACTGAAAAGAGCCCAGCCCTGTCCTCTTTTCCTCCAGCCTTTACCTATTGATAGGCATTGATAGGGTCTCCTCTCAGTCTTCTCTTTTCCAGGTTAAAGAGCCTGAGGTCTCTCAGCCCTCCTTGTGAGAGAGATGCTCTAGACCTCTCACCACCTTCATGGCCTTCCAGAGGACCTTTTCCAGTAGTTTCCTGTCTGTCTTGACCTTGGAATCCCAGAATGGGACAAAATACTCCAGGTGCAGCCTTGCCAGGGCAGAGTAGAGAGGGAGGAGAGCCTTCCTTGATGTGCTGCTGCTCTTCTTAATATATACTGGAACACCATTGGCCCTCTTGGCCACAAGGTTGCATTACTGGCTCCATAATAACCAGGATGGTTTTGATTCACTTGCCAGGTCCTGTATCTAGCTGCAGGACCTGGTGACTGAGAGCTGCACTGTTTTTCTCAAAGCCACACTCTTTTTAATGCACCCCAGATCTTCGGCGTTTTGTGTTGCACCTAGCCATAAAGATACTCTCCAAAGCTTGCTCCACATTGGCCAGGCAAAACACATGCAGGATCAGCATCCTTGGTGCTGGTTTGTCAACTGGCAGCTGTACCCTGCCTCTCCTTGGGATGGGGAGGGTGAAGGCATGTGAGGACTTTGTGCACTAAAGACTTAAAGCCAGAGGAGGTAAGAGGGTCGCGAAAACCCTTTCAGTGTTCTGGCAGATCAGCAGCCCAGCTTATCTAGCCCTGAGCCCTCCCCTGGTTGCAAAGCAGCAGTTCCCTCCTCTGCCCTCGTCTGTGCTCTGACCCCCATTACCTCGAAGGTGCTGGGCTGGGGGCTGCATTCCATGTGTCATTGTTTTTCCTGTCCTGGGGAGGCTAGAATGGGACAAAGAAGATGATATGCAGTGTCACAAGTGCCAAATAAGAGAGGAAAGCTGGGGTTTTATACAATACAATACAGTACAATACAGTACAATACAATAAACCAGGTTGGAAGAGACCTTCAAGATCATCGTGTCCAACCTATCAACCAATCCAACCCACCTAAACAACTAACCCATGGCACCAAGCACCCCATCAAGTCTCCTCCTGAACACCTCCAATGATGGTGACTCCACCACCTCCCTGGGCAGACCATTCCAATGGGCAATCACTCTCTCTGTATAGAACTTCTTCCTAACATCCAGTCTAAACCTGCCCTGGTGCAGCCTGAGACTGTGTCCTCTTGTTCTGGTGCTGGCTGCCTGGGAGAAGAGACCAACCTCTGCCTGGCTACAGTTGTCTTTTAAACTAAGTAATCTTTTTATGGTCCAAAATGGGCACAAGCCAACCTCATGAGCTTCAAGAAGACCAAGTGCAGGGTCCTGCATCTGGGTCGAGGCAACCCCAGGCACAAATCAAGGCTGGGCAGGGACTGGCTGGGGAGCAGCCCTGAGGAGAGAGACTTGGGGGGTGCTGGGGGACGAGGAGCTCAACAGGAGCTCTCAGTGTGCACTTGCAGCCCGGAAAGCCAATCAGATCCTGGGCTGCATCAGGAGAAGTGTGGCCAGCAGGGCAAGGGAGGGGATTCTCCCCCTCTACTCAGCTCTGCTGAGGCCCCTCCTGGAGTACTGCCTCCAGTTCTGGAGCCCCTATGACAAGAGGGATCTGGAGGTGCTGGAAGGTGTCCAGAGAAGGGCCACGAGGATGATCAGAGGGCTGGAGCACCTCTCCTGTGAGGACAGACTGAAGGAGTTGGGGCTGTTCAGTCTGGAGAAGAGAAGGCTCCCAGGTGACCTCATTGTGGCCTTCCAGTATCTGAAGGGGGCCTACAAGAAGGCTGGGGAAGGACTTCTCAGGCTCTCAGGTAGTGATAGGACTAGGGGGAATGGAATGAAGCTGGAGGTGGGGAGATTCAGGCTAGATGTGAGGAGGAAGTTCTTCCCCATGAGAGTGGTGAAGCCCTGGAATGGGTTGTCCAGGGAGGTGGTTGAGGCCCCGGCCCTTGAGGTGTTTAAGCCCAGGCTGGATGAGGCTCTGTCCAGCCTGCTCTAGGGTAGAGTGTCCCTGCCCATGGCAGGGGGGTTGGAACCAGATGATCCTTGTGGTCCCTTCCCACCCTGACTGAAACTATGAAAATGCCTTTGTGTCTGAAATTTCTAATAAAAGAGCTGTTTCTCTACCTTGAATGGGATGGAGCACCTGCTTTAGGATAGAACAGAATTAACCAGGTTGGAAAAGACCTTCATCAAGTCCAAGCCATCACCCAACACCATGTAATCAACTAAACCACAGCACCAAGTGCCTCATCCAGTCTCTTCTTCGACACCTCCAGGGATGGTGACTGCACCACCTCCCTGGGCAGCACATCCCAATGGCCAATGGAGGCACCCCAATGGCTGGTATTCTCTGCCCTTCATTGCCAGGCTGCGTCTGGCTTCATTCTGACCCACGCATTCGGAAGCTGAGGCAAAAGCTCGCTCTGGACGCCACCCTGCACGTCCAGGTTCCAGCAGCGTGGGCTGTGACCTGGGGCAGTCTGACAGGCTCTGGCGGTATCCAGAGGTGTGCGGCAGTCTGCGACCGTCTCCGGCGACCTCCGACATTCTCCAATGTCTCCAGGGCGGTATTCCGAAGACGGCCGGAACTCGGAGCTCCTCAGCCCCTCGTCCAGGGGTCCCTAAGAAGGGCGGAGCTGCGGTGGCGTTCGAGCAGCTCCGGCAGCGCTCTCCGGCGGTTTGCGACGCTCGCCGGCAGGCTCCGGCGCTCTCTGGCGGGCACCAGTGGTCTGCCGGCGGCGCAGTGCGGCTGGCGGCTGCAGATCGTAGAACCACAGAATTGTTACGGTGGGGAGGCACCTCAAGGATCATCCAGTTCCAACCCCCCTGCCCTGAGCAGGGACCCCTCACACTAGATCAGGCTGCTCACAGCCACATCCAGCCTGGCCTTAAAAACCTCCAGGGATGAGGCTGCCACCACCTCCCTGGGCAACCTGTGCCAGGCTCTCACCACCCTCATGGGGAAGAACCTCTTCCTAACATCCAATCTGAATCTACTCAGTTCTAGTTTTGCTGCATTCCCCCCGGTCCTATCACTCCCTGACACCCTCAAAAGTCCCTCCCCAGCTTTCTTGTAGCCCCCTTCAGATACTGGAAGGCCACAATTAGGTCTCCTTGAAGCCTTCTCTTCTCCAGACTGAACAGCCCAACTCCCTCAGTCTGTCCTCATAGCAGAGCAGCTCCATCTCTCTACTCATCCTCGTGGCCCTTCTCTGGACACCTTCCAGCACCTCCAGATCCTTCCTGTAACAGAGGCTCCAGAACTGGATGCAGTACTCCAGGTGGGGTCTCACCAGAGCAGAGTAAAAGAGAAGCATCACCTCCCTCGACCTGTTGGCCACACTTCTCTTGATGCAGCCCAGGATCTGATTGGCTTTCTTAATCAGAAGTGGCTTATGAGGTTAGGCAAGTCAGAGCTTTGAGAACCAAGGTTCCTCAAGTATGTCTGAAAATTTAATCTACTATTTCAAATGTTGTAAGTTGGAGGGGTTTTGTTTTCTCTCTTCCTGAGAAGAGCTTCTTCCTAACATCCATCCTAAACCTCCCCTGGCACAGCTTGAGGCTATGTCCTCTTGTTCTGGTGCTGGTTGCCTGGGAGAAGAGACCAACCCCCACCTGGCTACAACCTCCCTTCAGGGAGTTGTAGAGAGCAATGAGGTCTCCTCTTCTGCAGGCTAAGCAACCCCAGCTCCCTCAGCCTCTCCTCACAGGGCTGTGCTCCAGACCCCTCCCCAGCCTCTTTGCCCTTCTCTGGACACGTTCAAGTCTCTCAATGTCCTTCTTAAACTGAGGGGCCCAGAACTGGACACAGGACTCAAGGTGTGGCCTAACCAGTGCTGAGCACAGGGCAGAATGACCTCCCTGCTCCTGCTGGCCACACTGTTCCTGATACAGGCCAGGATGCCATTGGCCTTCTCAGCCACCTGGGCACACTGCAGGTTCATGTTCAGCCTCCCATCAACCAGCACCCGCAGGTCCCTTTCTGCCTGGCTGCTCTCCAGCCACTCTGACCCCAGCCTGTAGCACTGCATGGGGTTGTTGGTGGCCAATGTGCAGAACCTGGCACTTGGACTTGTTGAATGCCATCAATCATGAAGGAGCAGCATCCTTAGTCTAGGAGCTTTAAAATAGTCTGACAATGGGTCTTGCCACTTTCACCACCTCCTCCAGAGTAGGAAAATTTGCAAGTGTTGGGGTTTTTTCCCTGTCTCTCTTCCTCCCTGTGTTGTGAATTTTACACCTGCACTGCAAATGCTGCAGAATTTTCACGGGGATGAAGCATGCCAGTCTCTGCTACAGCAGGGTTTGGTTAATGTGAAAGGATCAGGGAATGCAAGACAGGATTAACATAGCTCTGAAAGCCTGACTTGCTCTGCAGGAATGGTTATAGATTGTGTCTGTGTAACACTTCCCACAGAAAAATGGAAACATTTGTTCAAAGCCTATTTAAAGCAAATTATTTCTATTCAGCTGCTTTGCTTGCAGTGAAATGGAATGCATGAATCACTCATGAACTACAAATCATAAAACTCTTTATAGTCAGGACTGCACTAATAATAATATGGGATGATTGTTGTTACCAGTGTTAAAAACTGATAGAGACCACTTGTTGTAATGCCAGATGCAAACACAGGGCTAGCTGTTGGAGGCACGTGGCAGTTATGCCTCTGTAGCACTGAACACTTGCTGCACAGCTGATTTAGAAGCTTTTTGTCACTTCATAGAATCAGTGAGGTTGGAAAATGACCTCAAAGATCATCAAGTCCAACCTGTCACCCAACACCTCATGACTACTAAACCATGGCACCAAGTGCCACGTCCAACCCCCTCTTGAAGTCCTCCAGGGATGGGGACTCCACCACCTCCCTGGGCAGCACATTCCAATGGCTAACAACTCTCTCTGTGAAGAACTTTGTCCTCACCTCGAGCCTAAGCCACCCCTGGCACAGCTTGAGACTGTGTCCTCTTGTTCTGGTGACGGGTGCCTGGGAGAAGAGACCAGCCCCCACCTGGCTACAACCTCCCTTCAGGGAGTTGTAGAGAGTAAGAAGGTCTCCCCTGAGCCTCCTCTTCTGCAGGCTAAGCAACCCCAGCTCCTTCAGCCTCTCCTCACAGGGCTGTGCTCCAGACCCCTCCCCAGCTTTGTTGCCCTTCCCTGGTCTCAATGTCCTTGTTAAACCGAGGGGCCCAGAACTGGACACAGGACTCAAGGTGTGACCTAACCAGAGTGCAGAGTACAGGGCAGAATGACCTCCCTGCTCCTGCTGGCCACACTGTTCCTGATGCAGGCCAGGATGCCATTGGCCTTTTTGGCCACCTGGGCACACTGCTGGCTCATGTTCAGCCGGCTATCAATCAGTACCCCCAGGTCCCTTTCTGTTTGGCAGCTCTCCAGCCACTCAGACCCCAGCCTGTAGTGCTTCATTGCTCACATTGCTTGAGACACATACAATACAATACAATACAATACAATACAATACAATACAATACAATACAATAAATACAGGTTGGAAGAGACCTTCAAGATCATCGTGTCCAACCCATCAACCAATCCAACCCACCTAAACAACTAGATCATGGCACCAAGCACCCCATCAGGTCTCCTCCTTGACACCTCCAATGATGGTGACTCCACTACCTCTCCAGGCAGCCCATTCCAATGGGCAATCACTCTCTCTGTGTAGAACTTCCTCCTAACATCCAGTCTAAACCTCCCCTGGTGCAGCTTGAGACTGTGTCCTCTTGTTCTGGGAACTGGCTGCCTGGGAGAAGAGACCAACCTCTGCCTGGCTACAGACTCCCTTCAGGGAATTGTAGAGAGCAAGAAGGTCACCCCCCAGTCTCCTCCTCTCCAGGCTAAGCAACCCCAGCTCCCTCAGCCTCTCCTCACAGGGCTGTGTTCCAAACCCCTCACCAACTTCGTTGCCCTTCTCTGGACACCTTCCAGCAAGACAACCTCCTTCCTAAACTGAGGGGCTCAGAACTGGACACAGGACTCAAGGTGCAGCCTAACCAGTGCAGTGTACAGGGGCAGAATGACCTCCCTGCTCCTGCTGGCCACACTGCTCCTGATGCAGGCCAGGATGCCATTGGCCTTCTTGGCTGCCTGGGCACACTGCAGGCTCATCTTCAGCCTACTCTCAACCAGCACCCCCAGGTCCCTCTCTGCCTGGCCGCTCTCCAGCCACTCTGACCCCAGCCTGTAGCACTGCCTGGGGTTGCTGTGGCCAATGTGCAGAACCCGGCACTTGCATGTATTCAATCTCCTGCCATACATGTCTCATGCTCATACAAGTGAGCAGTGTGCCCAGGTGGCCAAGAACACCAGCAGCATTCTGGTTTGTATCATGAATAGCATGGCCAGCAGGACTAGGGCAGAGATCATCCCTCTGTATTTGGCACTGGTGAGCCTGTTCCAATGTTTGACAACCCTCCTAGTGCCCAAAGAAGTGGTGGAGTCACCATCCAAGGAGGTATTTAAAAGATGTGTAGGTTTGGGGCTGAGGAGCATGCTTTAGTGGTGGCCTTATCAGTGTTGGGTGTTACAGTGTGCTCCAAGCCCCCACTCCCCCATCTCCATCAGTGGAGGTTTGAATGGGGAAAGACAAAGGCACCAAATTGCCTTCCAAGGTGCGAAATTGCCTTCTCCTTCGCCCGGGGACAGATAAATGGCACCGGGGCAGAGGTCCTTCACAGATACTTATCAGTGGGGGAAGCCCACTGGGTTTTGGAGCTATGTTTAGCAGGGTACTTCATGCCCATCATACACTGGCCTTGGACACTGTCTAGAAACACCTTAAATAGAGAGTGGCCAGAAAGCAGTCGGGGCTCTTGCCATCATCTTGCTCCTGCTCTCACTCGCCTGCTCTGGCTCCTGCTTTCATCTTGCTTGCTCCACTCGGACCTGGCTTCTCCCCGGACTCTGCCTGCCTGAGGTCCTGGTCCCTGCCTGCCTGAGGTCCTGGTCCCTGCCTGCCGTGAAGCTGCAGCTTTCTTGCAGCGCTGCTGCTCACGAGTTTCCCCTCGTAGCAGCCCTGTCTATGGACAGTTTGATTCTGGCAGGGCCTTTCCCTTCGGATCATGCTGCATCAATCACAAATTGGATTACACACAATACAATACAATACAATACAATACAATACAATACAATACAATACACCACCAGGTTGGAAGAGACCTTCAAGATCATCACATCCAACCCATCAACCAATCCAACCCACCTAAATACAATACAATACAATACAATACAACCCACCTAAACAACTAAACCGTGGCACCAAGCACCCCATCAAGCCTCCTCCTGAACACCTCCAATGAAGGTGACTCCACCACCTCCCTGGGCAGTCCATTCAGTGGGCAATCACTCTCTCGGTATAGAACTTCTTCCTAACATCCAGTTTAAACCTCCCCTGGTGCAGCCTGAGACTGTGTCCTCTTGTTCTGGTACTGGCTGCCTGGGAGAAGAGACCAACCTCTGCCTGGCTACAACCTCCCTTCAGGGGAGTTGTAGAGAGCAAGAAGGTCACCTCTCAGTCTCCTCTTCTCCAGGCTAAGCAACCCCAGCTCCCTCAGCCTCTCCTCATAGGGCTTGTCTTCCAAACCCCTCACCAACTTTGTTGCCCTTCTCTGGACACGCTCCAGCAAGACAACCTCCTTCCTAAACTGAGGGGCCCAGAACTGGACACAGGACTCAAGGTGTGGCCTAACCAGTGCAGTGTACAGGGGCAGAATGACCTCCCTGCTCCTGCTGGCCACACTCTTCCTGATGCAGGCCAGGATGCCATTGGGCCTCTTGGCTGCCTGGGCACACTGCAGGCTCATGTTCAGCCTACCATCAACCAGCATCCCCAGGTCCCTCTCTGCCTGGCCGCTCTCCAGCCACTCTGACCCCTGCCTGTAGCACTGCCTGGGGTTGCTGTGGCCAATGTGCAGAACCCGAGCCTGTCACTGAGGAGATACCTAGGGACCGACACCAACTTCCTGCTCCATCCTCGTGAGCACAACGTGGTGTTCCCATCGGCTTTCCCTCAGGGTCCTGACTTGGCTCTGATTTTATCAGTGGGGTGAAGCTACTTTGGGGGGGGTGAAGCTATTTTGTGGCTTAGCCTTTTCCATTTCCTGAATTCTCTGCATTGCACTAAAGTTGCCCAGAAGCATCCTGGTAGAATTCACAACCAAATAGAACCTGTCAGTAGTTTAATCAGTTTTTATACCTAATTTGGGGGCAGGTGTTTGGGGGAAAAATAAAGATAACTGTGTTTTTGTAATTCCTGCCCCATTAATTTAGCCCCTATCAAATCATTGGCTTTGCAGGTGGACTCAATGACCTTAAAGTCCTTTTCCAACCTAAACGAGTCTATGACTGCTTTATAAAAGTGTGACTCCATTTCCATACATCTGTTTTCTGTTCCTCCATGGAGGTCACATCCTTCCCCTTGGCTCTGAGTTCAGGTCCCTGCATGGCAAAACAAATTTCTCTTTGAGCCCAGTAGGCTCTCCTGTAGAGGTTAGGGAAGCTGGGCAGCCCCATATGTCATATTTGGGTTACTGGAGATCCTTTTCTGCCAAGGCATGTTGGGGATGAGTGGCAACACTGATACCTTGTGGCCAGCAGGACAAGGGCAGTGATGATCCCCCCTGTACTTGGTCCTGGTGAGGTCACACCTGGAATACTCTGTTTAGTTTTGGGTCCCCAGTTCAAGAGAGACAGGGATCTGCTGGAGAGAGTCCAACAGAGAGCTATGGGGATGATTGTGGGACTTGAACATCTCTCCTACAAAGCAAGACTGAGAGGAGTGGGGTTGTTCAGTCTTGAGAATACAAAATCAGTCTCTCTGAAGAGGTGCAGAGGCAGCAGGGAGAAGGATCAGGCCCAACCACATGGCAGAGAAGCAGGGAGCCACCAGCAGTCCTTGTCCAAGCAAAGGCAGGGCCCAAGAGCTAATGGCTGCAGTATCCCCCTTCTTATAGCCTCACTGGGCAGGAAGGGGGACTGGAACAGAGTAATTTAGTTTCCCAGGGGGAAAACACCCTCCAGGGAGGGCAAAAGCTCTCAGAAGCCCTCCCCTCTCTGCTTCCAGGATGGGCATAGCCCATCACACTTCCCCTGCTTGAAGGCATCCTGAGGCTGATGACATCTTTATGAGACACCCAAGTGTAACTGTGGCCAGGCCCATTCCGGACCTGGTGTGAGCCTGGCTGCAACAGGCTGCAGAGTTCAGGGTGTCAGAGCACGGGGACAGATATCATCTCCTAATCCTCTAAGGACACAGACTGCTTGGGGAAATGCTGCCAGGATTAGCATGGGAAGAACTGACCTAACTTCCAGCAGCTAGTTTCTTCTAAACACCTCTTCCTCCGGGAATACAGCTCAGGGCTTTCCTGAAGCCAGGATGGGAGATGAAAAGGCAGAGATAATCTGCAGCAAGAAGTCCCCCAGCTGTATCTTTGCAAGAAGATACTCTAAAGTTTGTTTTAACTTGCTCCTTGACCTCCTTTGGATATTGTTGTCTTCATCCATTGGAAGTAGTATTTCTTTTCCAGAGGCCATCTCTACACGCATACACGACTCTGTCTTCTCTGCTCTCAGCTTTAAGACTTCATGGGCACAGATTGAGACCTGTTCCACTTCCCTGAACATCATTTGCTTCAGAGAAAGTGCTGCAAGAGGTAATTTGGGCAGTAGCTTATTTCAGACAATGACAACATAGGACTTTGCCAGCAAGCTGAGAACTAGACTGATGGCACACTAGGGAGGTCTTCCATGCAGAGGAGAAAGTCCCAGGCTATGTCTACCTCCTGGAGCAACTGACCATGTCCCAGGGACACAGCTCAGGACTGGGAAGGCTGTGGCCCAGGGGATTTCTCTGAGCCCACTGACAACTTTTTCTCCAAAGGCATCTGAGCCAAACCCTGCTCTAAGCCCAGAGCCTCTTATCTGCACTTGCCACCACTCGGAGAAGAGCTTTCCCAGGTTCTTGCTTCTGCCCATTGCCTGCCTGAGCATGGTTTCTCCAAGAACCCCCTGCATGCATGCAGAGTCCTGCACAGCTGGACATGCCACGTGTCCACTGTGTCCCTGAAAATGCCCAGGAGGGGCCAAAGTTTGCAAGGGCCAGCCCTGCCATTGTCAGTACCTGCAGAGGCAAGAAATCTGTGTCCTGTTTCCAACACTGACACATTTGCATTCATCTGAGGGCCTCCCCATCTCTCCCACAAGGCACAAAGAAGGGTGAGAAATGGGGCTAGGGAAAATCCACCTTTCCTGGGTTGCCTAGGAATGGAAATTAAATTAGGGAGCAAATGTAATGAGAGGGCTGGGTTAAACCGCAGGATAAGCTGGAGGCTAGATGAACAAGGGTGGGAGGAGCTCCCTGTTTCTCAGGGCACCTTGCTGGAGCACTGTACTGCCTCTGAGCTAGGCAGCATGGAAGCAGGGATCTGATGAGATCCAGTGATGGAGAGCCCTGGGAAGGGGCTGGAAGGCCTCAGGGACCCCCCCTGACCTTGGACAGGAGTGACTCTGAGCTCTCAGCCCTCCACAAAGCTTCCCAACCACAGTGCCTGGCTGTGCTCCCTGATACTCACCTGGCCATGGGCAGTACTGGAGTTGTATTTTTGGCTATTTTTAGGTTTTCGACTGTTCTACAAAGGGAGTAATTTGTGGGGGTGGACAAGAAGGTTAAACTGGGCTAACAGCATTGCAGCTGCAGCATCCTCAGCCCTGCCACACCAGTTTCTGCTATTCAAGTCACAGCAATCAGCATAAGCTCTCCCTGTAGACACAGTTTCTATCTCCACCGAGGGCAGTCAATTAGCATAAAAAAGGGCTCATTTTCTTGCTCCTCTGCCCCAGCTGTAGCAACACTCTGGCTGTGCCCAGGCACTGAAACCTAAATGCCTGGTCCCTCCTTAATGTTTTCCTTCAGGTACCCACATCTGTAAGTATCTCCTGACCTTGCAGAGAGGACAAGAGGGCTCCCACTTGTCGCAGAGACTTGCTGGCTTGACAGATAGAATTCAACGTTCTCCCCTCTAGACGCTTTGGAAGTGCTCTCCTGTCTTCTCCACTGACTAGGGAGCTGCGCAGGGTCAGACTGGACGGGGTTCTGAGCACACTGATCTAGTTGAAGATGCCCCTGCTTACTGCAGAGGGGTTGGACTAGGTGACCTTCAAAGGTCCCTTCCAACCAAAAACGTTCTGTGCCCTGGGCTGACATTGTGCAGATGGCCACAGAGGGGTGCCAGAGACTGCCTGTCTGCAGACATCCATCCCTCTGCCAGGCACCAAACCTCTCACAGACAGCTCTCTCCCTGCTGCTGCAGACCAGCTAACTGTCGTTCCAGAAACGTGGTCCAGCATCCTGGGCGCTGAAGAGCCTTCAGATCCTGCAAGCTGTGATGGCCAAGCATTCAACACAGCTAACGGCCTCAGAGTTACGGTCTGCTGCCAGTCTCACCGTTTTCAGCACAGAGCAGGATTCCCTGCAACAGTCCATGACAGCTCCAAAACAGCCCTTTGGTAATTCAGGAACAAGCAAAGAGTAATGCTGAATGCTGCATACCCAAGTTTTGTCCCTTCAGAGCATCGTTTTTGTGTTAATTTGTTATATTTGAAGGTAAAAGGAGTCCCACAGGGCTTGGAGCAAGCCATAAGAAATACCCCATAGTCACAGAACCATAGAATCATTTTGGTGGGAAGAGACCTTTAAAGATCATCAAGTCCAATGTTAACCTAGAACTGTCTCCAATACCACATCTGTCCATACCACATCTATGTCTTTTAAATGCCTCCAGGAAGAGCGACTCCATCCCTTCCCTCGTTAGTCTGTTCCAGGGCTTGACAACCCAATCAGGGAAGACATTTTTCCTAATGTCTGACCTGAACCTCCTCTGGTGCAACTTGTGGCCATTTCTCCTTGTGCTGTTGCTGGTTACCTGGGAGATGAGACCAAATCCCACCTCACTACAACCTCCTCTCAGGTAGTTGTAGAGAGCAATAAGCTTTCCCCTCAGTCTCCTTTTCTCCAGGCTAAACATCCCCAGTTCCCTCAGCTGCTTCTCATAAGACTTGTTCTCCAGACCTTTCACCAGCTTTGTTGTCCTTCTCTGGATCCCTCTGGCACATCAATGTCCTTCTTGTAGTGAGGGAACCAAAACTTAACACATTATTCAAGGTGTAGCCTTGCCAGTGTGGAATGCAGGGAAATCCTGAGCCTCAAACTGGCCTTCTGAGGAAGACCAGAACATTCTTTTTTGCCTTCCCTGAGGAGTTAAAATTCTCTGTCTTTGAGTCCCATGAAAGGAGATTTAAGCAGTCCCTGAGATGAAGCTGGTTTTGAAGTGAGCATTATGAATGTGGCCTGGAGATACCCAAGCTGCAAGCATTTCATTCACCTGGGAGAGGCCACAGGACTCAGCAGACTTGTCCGCTGCTTGTTGCACGTGTGCCGCATCCCGGCAGATGCTCTTTCTTTATTCACTGCTCACTGGTTGTCCTCTCTGCTTCCTTTCCCTTGCAGACATCAGAGGAGGAAAACATTTCCTAGATTGCAATTACTGAAAGACACCAATCTTAATGATCATTTGGGATGCCCATTCGCTGCTGCAGCAGTGAGTGTGTAGCCAGAGAAATGTGCATGTGAGCAGAGACACTGCAGAAGTCACAAAGACAAGGAAGAGCCAAGTCAGCTAAAGGAGCTCAAGATAAGGGACAACAGCTGTAACAGCTGGATGAGCAAGGAGGGCTTGCTAGGAGGCAAAGACAGAGCTGTTTTTATAAGCTAAATATGCATCCACAAATCACAGAACTCCTACCAGTACTTTGACCTCTTCTGTTAATGACAAGGCAGGATCTGCAAGCAATTTAATGAGGAACCAGACTGAAGCTCTGCCAAATCACCCAAACTTATCATAAGTCACACAATGAGGATACTTAGGGCTCTGCTCCAGGGCTTTAGAGCATCACATCCCCTCTTCCTTTTAGAAACATCCTCCTTAACCAAAAAAAACCCACAACCAAACAGTTAAGTTTCTAGCCTTTGCAAAAGATGGAGAAGAAGAGCAGAGAAATCTGGAAAATGTGAACCAACTTTAACCTCACAGTTGAAAAAGAAAATAAATAAATAGCTAAATAAATAAAAGAAAGCCCAGAAAGGAAAGGAGGCTTGGAAGATTCAAGGTCAGAAGGAGGGGGAGAAGAGGGCTGACTCATGGTATTTGAATGCTTGGGCTTGGCAGCACTGCCTGTGGCACTGCTGCTCTAGTCCAGCTCATGACATCCTGGAAGTTTTGCAAGATGCTGTTAGATGATTTCAAGACTAAACTGAATGCTGCAGTTCAGAGAGTGGCTTGTGCTACTGAGTTTCAATCTCTGTCCAGGGATCTAGTGCAAGGATAACTGAAGGCTAACATCCCTGCCATTACCCTTGTCCTCCAGCCAGCCTTGGAGACCCAGAGCAGCATGCCTGGAGTATGGCTTTGGCACTGGTTGTGAAAAGTCATTTTTCTAGCACAAGCTCCAAGGACCACATGGTCATTGCAGGCACACTCTTACTCACTTGGGGACAAATACACAGAAAGCTTCTGTCCCCACCAAGCAATTTTAGCACATAAATAACAGACACTTCCACACATGATGGAGGAAAGCCTGTGGGTTTCACAATGGCAGGAAAAGTAGTGCTGCTCTGCCTACTCACATGGGCAAGTGCAGGAGGGCAGGAGCTAGATATAGACAATCCATCCTGATGCTCAGGCACTAAGCTCACTCGCAAAGCCTTGGACCAAGGCTAAGATTAGGTGGAAGTGTTTGAGGGTAGAGAAGCTCTAGAGGGTAGAGAAGCTCTAGAGAAGAATCTGGACAGGCTGGATCAATGGGGTGAGGCTAATGGTATGAGGTTCAACAAGGCTAAGTGCCTGCACTTGGACCACAACAACCCCATGCAGCAGTCCAGGCTTGTGGAAGAGTGGTTGGAAAGCTGCCAAACAGAAAGGGACCTGTGAGTGTTGGTTGATAGCCATCTGAACATGAGCCAGCAGTGTGCTCAGGTAGCCAAGAAGCCCAGCAGCACCCTGGCTTGTATCAGAAACAGCATGGCAAGCAGGAGTAGGGATGTGATTGTCCTTTTATATCCAGCATGGGTGAGGCCACACCTCAAACACTGTGATCAGTGTTGGGCCCCGCACTACAAGAAGGACATTGAGGTGTTGAAGCTTGTCCAAAGAAGGGCAAAAAAGCTGGTGATGAATTTGAAGACTAAGTCTTATAAGGAGCAACTGAGGGAACAGGTATTGTGTAGGCTGGAGAAAAGGGGGCTGAGGCTTTATACAACTACTTGAAAGGATGTTGCACTGAGGTGAGGGCCAGTTTCTCCTCCCTAGTAACAAGGGATAACACCATAGGACACAGCCTCAAGTTGCACCAGGGGAGGTTTAAGATGGACATTAGGAATAATTTCTTCCCCAGAAATGTTGTCAAAACCTGGAACAGGCTGTCTAGGGGAAGTGGTGGAGTCCTCACCCCTGGAGGCATTTAAAAGATGAGGTGGTCTAGCAGTGCTGCATTAACAATTTGACTCAATGAACTTAAAGATCTCTTCCAGCCAAACCAATTGTTCCAAGAGCTGATCTTGGGCAACAGGTCTAGAGATCTCCACCCCGTGAGACTGGGGCATGGTACCACAGACACCATCTAAGACTGTTAGGAGCAGGAGAAGCCACCAGTCAGTGGGAGCAAGATGAGCTGAGAAGGGAGAAATTATTTAATGCAGGCTGGCTATCCCTGTCAGGCATGGCTTAGAGACAGATGATTAGATCTGGAGATGAAGTTCTCCTAATGCTACTGTTTGAGTTGTTTTGCTGACCCCAAACCAGATAAAAATAAAGGCAAGTAGGCAAAATATAATCTCTTTTACTGACAAAGCACAATGGTGACTAAGGGTGGCCTTGGTGAACCAGATTAGTGGGGCACAGCTCTTTTTCTGCAGCCTTCCTGAAGTTTACCTTGTGGCCAAGGGCATGCTGGCCTTTATCAGGAACAGTGTGGCCAGCAGGAGCAGGGAGGTCATTCTTCCTCTACACTCAGCACTGGTTAGGCCACACCTTGAGTTCTGTGTCCAGTTCTGGGCCCCTTAGTTTAGGAAAGATGTTGAGTTGCTGGAAGGTGTCCAGAGAAGGGCAACAAAGCTGGGGAGGGGTCTGGAGCACAGCCCTGTGAGGAGAGGCTGAGGGAGCTGGGGTTGCTTAGCCTGGAGAAGAAGAAGGGGAGACCTTCTTGCTGTCTACTACTCCCTGAAGGGAGGTTGCAGCCAGGTGGGGGTTGGTCTCTTCTCCCAGGGAACCAGCATCAGAACAAGAGGACACAGTCTCAAGCTGTGCCAGGGGAGGTTTAGGCTGGATGTTAGGAAGAAGTTCTTCCCAGAAAGAGAGATTGGCCATTGGAATGTGCTGCCCAGGGAGGTAGTGGAGTCACCATCCCTGGAGGTGTTTAGGAAGAGCCTGGATGAGGCACTTGGTGCCATGGTGTAGTTGATGAGATGGTGTTGGGTGATAGGTTGGACTCGATGGTCTCGAAGGTCTTTTCCAATCTGGTCTATTCTATTCTATTCCATTCCATTCCATTCCATTCCATTCCATTCCATTCCATTCCATTCCATTCCATTCTATTCTATTCTATTCTATTCTATTCTATTCTATTCTATTCTATTCTCTCTTCTGGCTTATTGCTGTTTCAGGGACATCCCTGACAGCTTTCCCCTTGCTAGGGCGCTGATAAGGTCTTTAGCTCCCATGAATTGCCTTATTCCAGCTTAGGCAAAAATGTGTCTTTGGAATTCCAAGCCCTTTACCAGCTTGAAAAGGATCTCATAGCTTTAGAAGTGGAGACAGGAAGAAGATGGAGTTTCTTTAAGAAGGTACAGTTTAACCCTCACCCCACCTTCTGCCTGACCATGAATGGGCAAGCACAGGAAAGCACATCACTACAGTGCACCAGGATTCTCCCAGCATTGTTTCCAACACCACATTTATCAGGCTTCAGTGAATCTTCTTCCTGGGAGACCCTAGCACTCAGCTCTTTGTCACTGAGCCTTGAAAGATGGAGAGAGAATTTATAGTAACCTGCTCCTTCTTTCACCAAATGGTGGCCACCATCCCTGGGTACATTTAAAAGACATAGAGACATGACACTTAGGACACGGTTTAGTGCTGGACTTGGCAGTGCTGGGTTAATGATTGGAGCTGATGAATTTAAAGATCCTTTCCAGACTAAATGACTCTATGATTCTTTCCCTCTTTCCTGCTCTCAGGGGAGCTCAGGGCTCCCCACTGCCTCACTGCAGGAATGGGGAAGCTGCCCCAGCTGTGAGGGGTTCCTGAAGCCCACTGGAAGCCTGCATTGGAAAAACCTCTGCCTTTTTTTTCCCCCCACGATTATAAACTGGCCTCTTCTTAGCCTTGTCCTCAGCCAGAGCATCCTGGCTCTTTCCCTGGTGTCTCAAATTATGCATCTCTTCTTTATTCCTCTCTCTTGTTGCTCCTTCTGGGTCTCCTCCTCCAGTCCAGGGCTGCAATTAGAAGTCCGTGTCTCTTCCGTTTCCCATGGATAGAGTCACAGAGTCACCCCTGCCAGAGGGGGGATTTCAAACCTTCATCTGCGATGTGTCTCACCTCCAGTACTTGGCCTTGCCTAAACTTTCCCAGCCCTTTCTTGTGGCTAGGAGGAGAGCTCACCTTAGGATGCATCATCAAGAGACTTGGGTAAATCTGGAAGGCAGGTTCCATTCCATCAGTGTATGTTTCCCTGGAGCATTTGACTGCCTCCTAATGGGAAAATTATCTGCTAGGATGAATCCAAGAGCCCAAAGCTCTGACCTCTGCAAAAAAAAAAAAACCAACACATTATGCCTGAGACTGTCACTTGAGGCAGGTAAGTAACATGATCTGGGTTTGGGTTTTCTGGGTAGAAAAATAACTTGAGGTACTACAAAGATCTAGAGCTACATAACACACTCACGTACTAACATACTCATTGCCTGGAGAAGAGGAGGCTCAGGGGAGACCTTCTTGCTCTCTACAACTCCCTCAAGGGAGGTTGTAGCCAGGTGGGGGTTGGTCTCTTCTCCCAGGCATCCAGTGCCAGAACAAGAGGACACAGTCTCAAGCTGTGCCAGGGGAGGTTTAGGCTGGAGGTTAGGAAGAAGTTCTTCCCAGCAAGAGAGGTTGGCCAGTGGAATGTGCTGCCCAGGGAGGTGGTGGAGTCACCACTGCTGGAGGTGTTTAGGAAGAGCCTGGATGAGGCACTTGGTGCCATGGTTTAGTTGATGAGATTATGCTGGGTGATAGGTTGGACTCAATGATCTCTGAGGTCTTTTCCAACCTGGTGTCTCTGTCTGGAGAGGGAAAGAGACTCAGTTCTTTTGAATATTCCTGTGTTATGAAATTAGAGGCACAAGTGAGGCCAAAATATCAACACCCCTTGAGGCTACTTATTACACAAATAAAGTGCACGGATCAGAAGGAGAGAGAGAGAAAATAGAGAGGGAGAGAGAAGGGGAAGAGAGAAGAGGAAAGGAATTATATCACCACACCTCTTACCCCCCAAGACAGTTAGAGTCTGTGGAGGAAAGGAGCTGCAGCTTTGGATGTAGAGGAGATGTTGTCCTCTGAGCAGCCTCTTCAGCTCCATGAGTTGCAGCAGACAGAACTTGGAACACAGAGAGAGGGTTCCTCTTGGCCTGCTTCTTCCAGGCTCCATGGTGATGTCTCCTTTTTCTCTCCTGGTATCCTCTCAGTTTTTATTCAGAGCAGCATTGTCCAGGTCTTTTCCTTCTCTCGTGTTTCCTTCCCCTGTGTTTCCTTCTCTTGTGTTTTCCTTCTCCTGTGTTTCCTTCTCCTGTGTTTCCTTCTCCTGTGTTTCCTTCTCCCGTGTTTCCTTCTCTCGTGTTTTCCTTCTCCCGTGTTTCCTTCTCCTGTGTTTCCTCTCCCGTGTTTCCTTCTCCTGTGTTTCCTCTCCCGTGTTTCCTCTCCCGTGTTTCTTTCTCCTGTGTTTCCTCTCCCGTGTTTCCTTCTCCTGTGTTTCCTCTCCCGTGTTTCCTCTCCCGTGTTTCTTTCTCCTGTGTTTCCTCTCCCGTGTTTCCTTCTCCTGTGTTTCCTCTCCCGTGTTTCCTTCTCCCGTGTTTCTTTCTCCTGTGTTTCCTTCTCCCGTGTTTCCTCTCCCGTGTTTCCTTCTCCTGTGTTTCTTCTCCCATGCTTCCTTCTCCTGAGTTTTCCCTCTCCCGTGTTTCCTTCTCCTGAGTTTTCCTTCTCCCGTGTTTCCTTCCCCCGTGTTTTCCTTCTCCTGTGTTTCCTTCTCCTGTGTTTCCTTCTCCCGTGTTTTCCTTCTCCTGTGTTTCCTTCTCCTGTGTTCTCCTTCTCCTGTGTTTCCTTCTCCTGTGTTCTCCTTCTCCTGTGTTTCCTTCTCCTGTGTTCTCCTTCTCCTGTGTTTCCTTCTCCCGTGTTTCCTCCTCCTGTGTTTTCCTTCTCCTGTGTTTCCTCCTCCTGTGTTCTCCTTCTCCTGTGTTTTCCTTCTCCCGTGTTTCCTCCTCCTGTGTTCTCCTTCTCCTGTGTTTCCTTCTCCCGTGTTTCCTCCTCCTGTGTTTTCCTTCTCCTGTGTTTCCTCCTCCTGTGTTCTCATTCTCCTGTGTTTTCCTTCTCCCGTGTTTCCTCCTCCTGTGTTCTCCTTCTCCCGTGTTTTCCTTCTCCCGTGTTTCCTCCTCCTGTGTTTCCTCCTCCTGTGTTCTCCTTCTCCTGTGTTTCCTTCTCCCGTGCTTCCTTCTCCCATGTTTCCTTCTCCCGTGTTTCCTCCTCCTGTGTTTTCCTTCTCCTGTGTTTCCTCCTCCTGTGTTCTCCTTCTCCTGTGTTTCCTTCTCCTGTGTTTCCTTCTCCCGTGTTTCCTTCTCCTGTGTTTCCTTCTTCTGTGTTTCCTTCTCCCGTGTTTTCCTTCTCCTGTGTTTCCTTCTCCCGTGTTTTCCTTCTCCTGTGTTTCCTTCTCCCGTGCTTCCTTCTCCCATGTTTCCTTCTCCCGTGTTTCCTCCTCCTGTGTTTTCCTTCTCCTGTGTTTCCTCCTCCTGTGTTCTCCTTCTCCTGTGTTTCCTTCTCCCGTGTTTCCTTCTCCTGTGTTTCCTTCTTCTGTGTTTCCTTCTCCTGTGTTTTCCTTCTCCCATGTTTCCTTCTCCTGTGTTTCCTTCTCCCGTGTTTTCCTTCTTCTGTGTTTCCTTCTCCCGTGTTTTCCTTCTCCCATGTTTCCTCCTCCCGTGTTTCCTTCTCCTGTGTTTCCTTCTCCTGTGTTTCGTTCCCCCGTGTTTCCTTCTCCCGTGTTTCCTCCTCCTGTGTTTTCCTTCTCCTGTTCCTCCTCCTGTGTTCTCCTCCTCCTGTGTTTCCTCCTCCTGTGTTTCCTCCTCCTGTGTTCTCCTTCTCCCGTGTTTCCTTCTCCCGTGTTTCCTCCTCCTGTGTTCTCCTTCTCCTGTGTTCTCCTTCTCCCATGTTTCCTTCTCCCGTGTTTCCTCCTCCTGTATTTTCCTCCTCCCGTGTTTCCTCCTCCTGTGTTCTCCTTCTCCTGTGTTTTCCTTCTCCCGTGTTTCCTCCTCCTGTGTTCTCCTTCTGCTGTGTTTTCTTCTCCCGTGTTTCCTCCTCCTGTGTTCTCCTTCTCCTGTGTTTCCTTCTTCCGTGTTTCCTTCTCCTGTGTTTTCCTTCTCCTGTGTTCTCCTTCTCCTGAGCCGGTAGTTGCTCAGATCTTTCATACAGTTTTTAGGCATGTATATTCCAACGAGCATGGAAAGCAGAGGCTTCTGTCCATTATTTCCAGGGCAGCTGCAGCCTTGTGAGCAATCCTCATCTATGCACCTTCCCGAGGGTCGTTCCAGCGGCTCTGCCTGATACACATCAGCTGTTGTCTGGGCAAGCAGCAAAGGGGATTTTATCTTTGCTGAGTCACCTCAAGAGACAAGATTTAGTCTCTCACAACCTGGTCTATTCTATTCTATTCTATTCTATTCTATTCTATTCTATTCCATCTGATTCCATTCTATTCTATTCTATTCTATTCTATTCTATTCTATTCTATTCTATTCTATTCTATTCTATTCTATTCTATTCCATCCGATTCCATTCTATTCCATTCCATTCTATTCTATTCTATTCTATTCTATTCTATTCTATTCTATTCTATTCTATTCCATCCTATTCTGTTCCATTCCATTCCATTCCATTCCATTCCATTCCATTCCATTCCATTCCATTCCATTCCATTCCATTCCATTCTATTCCATTCCATTCCATTCCATTCCATTCTTTCCATTCTCTTTGCAGTAACATTTTAGACATCTTCCAAGCTTCTGGTTCCTGCCACCCTTTCCCCCATTCCTTTCTGTTGTGCTACGGAAATGCTGCACACAGCTGGAATGCAGCTCACATGAGAGATGCTGTGTGCAATATCCTCATGCACACCAGCCCTTGCCAATGTGACCTTGGTTAAAACTGGAAGCCATCCCAGATCTTTCTCCTTCGGTAATATATTTAGAAGCCTTTGCTGAGCCCGGCAGAGCAGCACTAACCTGCGCACTCGCAGCGTGTCGGAATAAATGTGCTGTGATAAATAGCTTAGGAACAGCAAGGCTACAGCAGAGCAGAAGGCGTGGAATTGGACAAGGCTTGAGGATCCAAGAGACATCTTCTGGGCCTTGGGTAAAGGCTCACTTGGAAACAAATGATACACTGCCTGTCCCAGAGACAGGGCAGGGGTGTGTACAGTGGGTTTGAGGGACGTGAGTATGTTTGAGGTAGTGTATCTCTGGTAAGGAAAGGCTGAGAGAGGGAGCTCACTAGCATGGAGAAGACTGAGAGGAGACCTTATCAATACCTTTTGAGGACTTTTTAGGGTGTCAGGGAGTGACAGGACTAGGGGAGAATGGAACTAAACTAGAAATGTGTACATTCAGATTAGCTGTTAGGAAGAAGTTGTTCCCCATGAGGGTAGTGAGAGACTGGCACAGGTTGCCCAGGGAGGTGGTGGAAGCCTCATCCCTGGAGGTTTTTGCAGCCAGGCTGGATGTGGCTGTGAGCAACCTGCTGTAGAGTGAGGTGCCCCTGCCCAAGGCAGGGGGGTTGGAACTGGTTGATCCTTGAGGTTCCTTCCAACCCTAACAATCCTGTGATTCTATTCTATGATTCTATGATCTAAAGGGTGGATGTCAGGAGGATGGGGCCATACTCTTTGGAGGGGTGCCCAACAGCAGGAGAAAGGGCAGTGGGCACAAAATGGATCACAGGTAGTTCCATCTGAACGTAAGGAAACAATTCTTTCCTCTGAGAGTGACAGAGCACTGGAAACAGGCTGCTCAGAGAGGTTGTGGAGACTCCTTTTCTGGAGAGATTCCAAACCTATCTGGATGTGGTCCTGGCAAACCTACTTGAGGTGAAAATCCACTCCAGCAGAGGGGTTGGACTGGGTGAACTCCAAAGGTCCCTTCTGACCCCTACCATTCTGTGATTCTGTGACTCTGTGATTCTGTCATAGACTCTGCTGGTGGGAACTGCTGAAGGACAGCTTTCAGAGTTGTAAATACTAATGCCTAGGGTTTTGACACCTTGCTGAGATGAATGCTAGGATTAGCCTCTCTTGCACACTTCCCAAATCTTTTTGCCACTAGGCTGAGGTGTCTTGGCAGGACATTATTTCATTTGCAG
This sequence comes from Colaptes auratus, assembly GCA_015227895.2. Taxonomy (NCBI): domain Eukaryota; kingdom Metazoa; phylum Chordata; class Aves; order Piciformes; family Picidae; genus Colaptes; species Colaptes auratus. Next base: position 2,084,500 of record CM026897.1, on the reverse strand, counting down.
CTGACAGCAGCAAACAGAAACCTTGCTGGCAATGGTCTTCCCACTCTGGCTATTCTGGAAGTGCTTGCTAGTAATTATAAGTTAAACTGATTCATATTATCAGGACTCAAGGGAAGCCTTCAGGTGATTGCTACCACCACCTACAAAGAGATATAAATCTGCATCACCATCCAAAACCCTGCTTAGGATAGGTATCTTTTGAAAGGGAAAGAGCTTCCCTCACTGAGCTGTCCAGCCCCACTGCTGCAACCATCATTTAAACAGGAGCACATAGCTGACACACTACCACATCCAGGGTAGCTATATAGAATAGAATAGAATAGAATAGAATAGAATAGAATAGAATAGAATTAACCAGGTTGGAAAAGACTTTTGAGATCATCAAGTCCAACCTATCACCCAACACCATCTAATCAACTAAACCATGGCACCAAGTGCCTCATCCAGGCTCTTCCTAAACACCTCCAGTGATGGTGACTCCACCACCTCCCTGGGCAGCACATTCCAATGGCCAATCTCTCTTTCTAGGAAGAGCTTCTTCCTAACATCCAGCCTAAACCTCCCCTGGCACAGCTTGAGACTGTGTCTGCTTGTTCTGGTGCTGGTTGCCTGGGAGAAGAGACCAACCCCTACCTGGCTACAACCTCCCTTCAGGGAGTTGTAGAGAGCAAGAAGGTCTCCCCTGAGCCTCCTCTTCTGCAGGCTAAGCAACCCCAGCTCCCTCAGCCTCTCCTCACAGGCCTGTGCTCCAGACCCCTCCCCAGCTTTTGTTGCCCTTCTCCAGACATCTTGTAAGTAACATGAATCATAGAATCATAGAATCAATAAGGTTAGAAAAGACCTCAGAGATCACCAAGTCCAACCTGTCACCCAAGACCTCATGACTACTAAACCATGGCACCAAGTGCCATGTCCAATCCCCTCTTGAACACCTCCAGGGACGGTGACACCACCACCTCCCTGGGCAGCACATTCCAATAGCTAACAACTCTCTCTGTGAAGAACTTTCTCCTCATCTCAAGCCTAAACTTCCCCTGGTGCAGCAACTCAACATCTTTCCTGAACTGAGGGGCCCAGAACTGGACACACGACTCAAGGTGTGGCCTAACCAGTGTAACATAAGGATGCTCTAAGCACAGCCATAGCTAAATAGAGAAACCTAATGACATCCAACCACAGCCAAGTAGCTGTAACTGACCTCCTACATCATCTAAGCCTGTAACAAGTGTCCCATGCTAACTACTGCTCGCTAACCAGAATGATAATGGATGCCCAGAGAGCAGACTTTGGCCTGGTCAGGTCATTGGTTGAAAGAGTTAGCGGGGAGACAGTCCTGATTGGCAAAGGGTCCCAGGAAGGAGCAGGCCGACTCCATATGTGTGAGACAAACTGGTGGGGAAGACAACCAGCCTGGCTGAACAGGGAGATTTTGCTGGGAGTCAGGAAAAATTGAGAGCAAGGAGAGTTTACCACCTTTGGCAGAAGGGGCAGGCAACTCAAGAAGAGTACAGGGTTCTAGTTAGGCAAGTCAGAACACCAGAAAGGCAAAAAGCCCATCTAGAAATCAGTCTGGCCACTGATAATAAAGAAGATAATAAGAATAAAGATAATGAAGAAATTATTTTAAAATAAGATAATAAAGAAATGGTTTTTAAACTGCATTAATAACAACAGCAACAAAAAGAACCAAGGAGATTCTCCATCACTTACTGGATGTCAGGGGAGGGCAACATTTCCACCAAGGCTGAGGAGAAGGCTGAGGGACTCAGTGCCACCTTTGCCTCAGGCTTTAATAGTCTGACCAGTTGTCCTCAGGGTGCTCAGGCCCTAATGAGAACAAGAAGGAAGTAGTTAATGACCTGCTGCACCACCTGGACATTCACAGCTTTATGAGGTTGTATACAATACAATACAATACAGAAAATCCAGGTTGGAAGAGACCTTCAAGATCATCGTGTCCAACCTATCAACCAATCCAACCCACCTAAACAACTAAACCATGGCACCAAGCACCCCAGCAAGTCTCCTCCTGAATACCTCCAATGAAGGTGACTCCACCACCTCCCTGGGCAGCCCATTCCAATGGGCAATCACTCTCTCTGTATAGAACTTCCTCCTAACATCCAGCCTAAACCTGCCCTGGCACAGCCTGAGACTGTGTCCTCTTGTTCTGGTGCTGGCTGCCTGGGAAAAGAGACCAACCTCTGCCTGGCTACAATCTCCCTTCAGGGAGTTGTAGAGAGCAAGAAGGTCACCCCTGAGTCTCCTCTTCTCCAGGCTAAGCAACCCCAGCTCCCTCAGCCTCTCCTCACAGGGCTTGTGTTCCAAACCCCTCACCAACCTTGTTGCCCTTCTCTGGACACCTTCCAGCAAGTCAACCTCCTTCCTAAAAGGGAAGGAGGGAGCTGGTGGAGGAGCTTGCCAAGGAAATCTCCATCGTTCATCAGCAGTCCTGGTTAACAGGGGAGGTCCTGGACAATTGGAGGCCTGCCAGTGTGACACCCATCTACAAGAAGGGCTGGAACTGCAGGACTGTCAGCCTGAGCTGAGTGCTGGGGAAGATTAGGGAATGGTTCACGCTGAGTGCACTCACACAGCATATGCAGGACAGCCCAGGGATGGGGCCCAGCCAGCACAGAAGGGCTTGACCAACCTGATCTCCTCCTGTGACCAAGTGACCCATCTAGTGAATGAGGGAAATTCTGTGGATGTTGTCTACTTGGACTTTAGTAAAGCCTTTGAGAGACCTTCTGCCACAGCATTCTGCTAGAGAAGCTGGTGGCTCATGACTTAGGTATATGCTTCTCTGGGTAAAAAGCTGGTTGGCTGGATGAGCTCAAATAGTGGTGGTGAATGGAGCACCAGTTGGCAGCTAGTCACAAGTGGGTATTGCCCCAGGGCTCAGTTTTAAAGCCATTCTTAACTTCTTTGTCAGTGATCTGGACAAGGGGGATTGAGTAGTCCCTCAGTAAGTTTGCAAATGAGACCAAAGTGGGTGGGAGTGTTGATCTGCTGGAGGGAAGGAAGGCTCTGCAGAGGGATCTGGACAGGCTGGATTGATGGGTTGAGGTCAGTTACATGAGGTTGAACAAGGCCAAATGCCAGGTCCTGCAGCTGGGCCACAACAACCACTGGCAATGCTACAGGATTGGGGCAGGGTGGCTGCAAAGCTGCCCAGTGGAAAAAGACCTGATGGTTGACAGCCATCTGAACATGAGCCAGCAGTGTGCTCAGGTGGCCAAGAAGCCCAGCAGCATCCTGGCCTGCAGGAATGGGGCAGGGATTACCCCCTGTAGTCAGCACTGGTGAGGCTGCACCTTGAGTACCATGCTCAGTTTTGGGCACTGTAGTGTAAAAGAGACATGGAGGTCCTGGGAAGGGAAACGAAGCTGGTGAGTAGTCTGGAGAAGAACATGTCTTATGAGGAGCAGCTGATGGAGCTGGCATTGTTTAGTCTGTAGAAGACAAGGTTAAGAACAGACTTTATTTCTCTCTATGACTACCTGAAGGGAGGTTGTAGTGAGATGGGTATTGGTCTCCTTTCTCAAATAACTAGCCATAGGACAAGAGCAGATGGTCTTAAGTTGAGCCAGGGGAGGTTTACATTGGATATTAGGAAAGTTTTCTTCACTGAAAGAGTGGTCAGACATTGGAATGTGCTGCCCAGGGAGCTGGTGGAGTCACCATCCCTGGGGATGTTAAAAAAAACACGTGGATGTGGCACTTTGGGACATGGTTCAGTGGTCACAGTGGTGACAGCTGGACTTAATGATCTCAGAGGTCTTCTTTCGATGGTTTATCACAGTATCACCAAGGTTGGAAGAGACCTCAAAGATCATCCAGTCCAACCTGTCACCACAGACCCCATGACTAGACCATGGCACCAAGTGCCACGTCCAGTCCCCTCTTGAACACCTCCAGGGATGGGAACTCCACCACCTCCCTGGGCAGCACATTCCAATGGCAAATGACTCTCTCAGTGAAGAACTTTCTCCTCACCTCCAGCCTAAACTTCCCCTGGTGCAGCTTGAGACTGTGTCCTCTTGTTCTGGTGCTGGTTGCCAGAGAGAAGAGGCCAATCCCTTCCTGGCTACAACCACCCTTCAGGTAGTTGTAGAGAGCAATGAGGTCTCCCCTGATGTTTAGGTGTAGTGTGCATAGAAAACACAACTCTGCTACTGAATGGTAACTTGTGCATCTCAGTGCTCAATCCTTTTGAATAGTAGCGATATGCTAGCTTAAAATCACCCAGGGTGCTGTCTCCTCACTGTGCTCAGCCTCACTGGTGCCTACAAAGATGGTGCTGGGTGATAGGTTGGACTTGATGATCTCAAAGTTCTTTTCCAACCTGATCTATTCTATTCTATTCTATTCTATTCTATTCTATTCTAGTCTAGTCTAGTCTAGTCTAGTCTAGTCTAGTCTAGGCTAGGCTATGCTATTCTATTCTATTCTATTCTATTCTATTCTATTCTATTCTATTCTATTCTATTCTATTCTATGCTGTTCAATGCTGTTCTACTCTGTTCTAACTCTGCCTGTAGGCACTGGTGGTATGGTTACTTGGAGTGTGAAGCTGAGTGATTTGGGATGACTGAGAGAAAATAATTTCTAGAGCATATGAAGCTGGTTCACAAAGGCCTTTTTGCATGTGGTGATTGATCTGGGATAAGAGGTACCAGATTATTCCAGGCTATATGGAATTGTACTTGCTGTGTTCAAACATGCTGTGTGTATGGTGTTCAGGGGCAATGCAGACTTCTACACTCTTCAGTCATCCTTGAAGAACCACCTCAGAGTTCACCTCCAGGTGTTTCAGTTTCCCTTGGCCTTTTTCCCAGCAGCATTATTGCCAACCCCAAACCACCTAGTATGTTATTAGTCTGTTCCTGTCTGTGCTTAACCAGCCACCAAGCCCTCTCAGGTACCTGGCAATTGGTAACCACACTCACTGGGTTGCTGCTATCTACTGGCTGGTTTTATCTGGTCCTCTACTCACATCTAATCATTGACATCCAGTGCAGAACTTGCAGAGCTGTTTGTGCTGCACTAGGCAGATCTCTGGCTGATAGCTGCTTGCACTGAGGTAGTTCTACATCCAGTGGCAGTGAAGCAGGGCTGAAAAAGTGACATCAGTGATAACGTGCTTTACAATGAGTCATTAATAAAGAGTACTTAGAGGTGACCAAGTTCCTATTAGGCTTAACAGCATTAGGCCTGTTTAGTTCAGTTCAAAAGATAATTGCTATAGTGACATGTTCACATTTCCAACGTGCAAAAGCAGTAGTTCCTCTCTGCAAATGTTAGGATGTTTCTCTTGGAAGAGAGAAGTGAGGAAGGAAGGAAGGAAGGAATATAGGCCTGAGGAAATGAAGACACATGCATCACTGATCTGAAGATGAAGATTTTAGCTTGGAGCACATTTAAAAATAGAAACAGTGGGGAAAAAATATATCCAGGGATTGTCTCTGTGTGACACTGTGCTCCAGCTTGGGTTTGGGTTGGAAGAGACTTCAAAGATCATCTGCTTTGAGCCACCCTGCTGTGAGCAGAGACACCTTTCACTGGATGAGGCTGCTCAAAGGCCCATCCAACCTGCCCACTTCCACGGATGCGGTGTCTACAACTTCCCTGGGCAACCTATTCCAGTGTCTCACTACCCTCCCAGAAGTGAAGAATTTCTTCCTAATATCTAATCTGAATCTCCCCCCTTTCAATTTGAAACCGTTAACCCTCATCCTATCATTGTACCCTTTGAAAAAGACCCCCCCCCAATCTTTTCTGTAGGCTCTCTTTAAGTACTTGCAGGCTTCTACCATGTTTCTCCTAAAGTCTCTATGACAAGCCAACCCACCAGACACTTAGAACAGAATAGAATAGAATAGAATAGAATAGAATAGAATAGAATAGAATAGAATAGAATTAACCAGGTTGGAAAAGACCTTTGAGATCATTGACTCAAACCTATCACTCAACACCATCTGATCAACTAAACCATGGCACCAAGTGCCTCATCCAGGCTCTTCCTAAACATCTTCAGTCATGGTGACTCCACCACCTCCCTGGGCAGCACATTCCAATGGCCAATCTCTCTTGCTGGGAAGAAATTCTTCCTAACATCCAGCCTAAACCTCCCCTGGCACAGCTTGAGACTGTGTCCTCTTGTTCTGGTGCTGGTTGCCTGGCAGAAGGACACAACCCCCCCACCTGGCTACAACCCTCCCTTCAGGAGTTGTAAAGAGCAAGAAGGTCTCCCCTGAGCCTCCTCTTCTCCAGGCTAAGCAACCCCAGCTCCCTCAGCCTCTCCTCACAGGGCTGTGCTCCAGACCCCTCCCCAGCTTCGTTGCCCTTCTCTGGACACCTTCCAGCATCTCAACATCTTTCTTAAACTGAGGGGCCCAGAACTGGACGCAGGACTCAAGGTGTGGCCTAACCAGTGCTGAATTTCAGGATTGCCCCAGCCACCTACTTATGTCTCCCCACCTTCTACCCCAGTGTGTCTCTCCTAGGACATCTCATACACCTTCTGGCTTCAGGTGACCCAGATATTTCCCTAGCCTGAAGACAGGTTTGTGCACTTGAGAGCTTGTCTAGCTTTTCTGACTCTACCAGTTGGCCTAATAAAAGATAGCATCTCTACACACACACACTACTGACTTCAAGGAGCCCTTGCATGTAGCTGGTTCTGCCCGAGATAACCTGTCACTCCCCCGGCTTTGTGCTTATCTGTGGGAACAGGGTGTGTGCAGCGGGAGCCTCCCCTGGGTCCCTGGGTTTCCCTCCCTCTTCTGCACCTGAATGCACTCATTGTTTGTGTGTCTTTGTCTGTTAGAGGGAAGGAAGGAGGCCTTAAATGAATTGGGTCAAACAAGTTTTTCAGCTGCATGCAGGTTAGGAGAGGCCACAAGAAAGGAACCACAGCCCTTTGAAGTCAGGCTGATCTTTCTCTTTTTCACAGGCTGTTTTTTAATTCTGACAGTGAGTGATACTTTCTCAGATGGAGATCAGTTCACTGCACACAAGAACAAAGGCTCTCTAAAAACACCACTATCTAAGGGCTCCCATTGCAGTGACATATCAATGATGGAAGGCCAGGAGGCAGCTCCAGTTAAATCAAGTTTATAATAGGGCAAACCTTTCCTCCAGGGCCTTTAACACTACAAAATTCAGGCACTGGGCAAAAATGAATTTGTCTCTCTATTCCTAAGAAAATAATTTCCCATCAACAGATGTTAGTAACAAAGAGGAAAATAGATTAACTCTTCCAACAAAGTTGTGGTAATGACAGGTTGGACTCGATGATCTTTGAGGTCTCTTCCAACCTTGGCGATACTGTGACACTGTGACATGCCTTCCACTTCCTGGACATCAGCTTTGCAGCTCAGGAGCAGGAACCCTGAGCTTCTGCAGGACAGAACTGCATCTGTCCTTAACCTCTTCACCACCAGTTGGACCTCTGGGCTTGCAACTTCTGCTCAAGAAGACGGAGCCAATGCCAACCCACACCCTGCCAGAAACGGTGCACCCAACCGAAGACTGACAGGGAAAGACAGCCATGAGCAGCGGTGACTCCTACCAAACCCCATGTCACTCAGGAGGTGCTGTCCCAGAAAACCCTTTGCTCCCTCCCTCTTTTGTCCTGGGGATATATTCTGCTGGGATCTTACCAAAGAAAAGAGACCCCACCTGGAGTACTGCCTCCAGTTCTGGAGCCCCTATTCCAAGAGGGATCTGGAGGTGCTGGAAGGTGTCCAGAGAAGGGCCACGAGGATGAGCAGAGGGCTGGAGCACCTCTCCTGTGAGGACAGACTGAAGGAGTTGGGGCTGTTCAGTCTGGAGAAGAGAAGGCTCCCAGTGACCTCATTGTGGCCTTCCAGTATCTGAAGGGGGCCTCCAAGAAGGCTGGGAGGGACTTTTCAGACTATCAGGGAGTGATAGGACTAGGGGAATGGGATGAAGCTGGAGGTGGGGAGATTCAGGCTGGATGTAAGGAAGAAGTTCTTCACCATGAGGGTGGTGAGGCCCTGGAATGGGTTGTCCAGGGAGGTGGTTGAGGCCCTGTCCCTTGAGGTGTTTAAGCCCAGGCTGGATGAGGCTCTGGCCAGCCTGATCTAGGGTAGAGTGTCCCTGCCCATGGCAGGGGGGTTGGAACTAGATGATCCTTGTGGTCCCTTCCAACCCTAACTGAAACTATGAAACTATGAAACTATTTTTTTTTTCTCCTTTTATCATTTGCATTTAGATCCCAATGTGGCAGACACTTTCAGAATGCTTGGCCAGGTTTTTTGAAGGGGGCCTACAAGAAGGCTGGGGAGGGACTTCTCAGGCTATCAGGGAGTGATAGGACTAGGGGGAATGGAATGAAGCTGGAGGTGGGGAGATTCAGGCTGGATGTGAGGAGGAAGTTCTTCACCGTGAGGGTGGTGAAGGCCTGGAATGGGTTGTCCAGGGAGGTGGTTGAGGCCCCATCCCTGGAGGTGTTTAAGCCCAGGCTGGATGAGGCTCTGGCCAGCCTGATCTAGTGTGGGGTGTCCCTGCCCATGGCAGGGGGGTTGGAACTAGATGATCCTTGTGGTCCCTTCCAACCCTGACTGAATCTATGAAACTGAAACTATGAAACTATGAAACTATGATGACATTCAATCTGTGAAATGACTCAGGGCCTGAGGTCCACAACTGGGATATATGGTCTCCAGGTTTCAATGATCCCTGGGCAGTGATGCTAAGGAGGTCATTGCTGACCTGGAAAAACCACACTCATCTCTCCTCATTAGTCTTAGTTCAACTTTCTGTTTGCCTTGGGGTACCAAGAGGGTCCTCTGGCAGAGTCTGTGGAGTTATGTGCAGTTTTCTGTTCAACTTAAACAGTCTCAAAAGCATGGACTGGGTCTTCTCCTTCTAGATAAATGTCTAGGCAATGAGTTGTAAACTCACATGTTCTCTCTCTGCCTCTCTCTCTTCACCAGTTAATTATTTTATACAAAACAGAGAAAGAAGCTGAACAAGCCCCACTCCAGAATAACTTGCCAGGTGGCTTATCTCCTCAAAGCTGGGAAGGGGTCTTCAAGGTCTTCTCAAGCACCTCCAAAGGAGTGTGCTAACCCATGGGTTACTGAGTAAAAAGGCAAAGCTTCCCTGTGGCACTATTTTGCAAGAAATGATTAGCTTGCACATTATTCTGCAGGAGATGGTCCAGGAGGAAGACTGCACCTGGTGGCTGCTTGGTAGTCACCTGCTCCTCATGGTCTCTCATTTGCCTCCCCCAGCCAGATCAGAATCATAGAATCATAGGATTATAGAATCAATAAGGTTGGAAAAGACCTCAAAGATCACCAAGTCAACCTGTCACCCAACACCTCATGACCACCAGACCATGGCACCAAGTGCCACGTCCCAGCACCAGAATAAGAGGACACAGTCTCAGGCTGTGCCAGGGGAGGTTTAGGCTGGAGGTTAGGAGGAAGTTCTATACAGAGAGAGTGATTGCCCATTGGAATGGGCTGCTTGGGGAGGTGGTGGAGTCACCATCACTGGAGGTGTTCAGGAGGAGACTTGATAGGGTGCTTGGTGCCATGGTTTAGTTGATTAGGTCGTGTTGGGTGATAGCTTGGATGCAATGATCTTGAAGGTCTCTTCCAACCTGGTCTATTCTATTCTATTCTATTCTATTCTATTCTATTCTATTCTATTCTATTCTATTCTATTCTATTCTATTCTATTCTATTCTATCCCCTCTTGAACACCTCCAGGCATGGTGACTCCACCACCTCCCTGGGCAGCACATTCCAACGGCTAACAACTCTTTCTGTGAAGAACTTTCCCCTCACCTCCAGCCTAAACTTCCCCTGGTGCAGCTTGAGACTGTGTCCTCTTGTTCTGGTGCTGGTTGCCTGGGAGAAGAGCCCAACCCCCTCCTGGCAAGGCAGCTCACACGAGCAGTCACTCAGGCTGTAGCTATGAGAACTCTTCTAAAGCATTTCCATGTCTGCAAAGGAGGCTCTGCAGTTACATTTTGACACAGGCTGAAGAGCTGGCATCACAGAACCAGGATTTCTTCCAAACCTCCACTGGGCCTCCCTATGGACATTTCTGGAAATGCCAGGACTCTTCCTGAGGGCTTTTGAAGAGCCTTTCTGGTACAAATAACAGAACCTACAGAAAGGTTAACATCAAAACAGCTGTGGAGCAGGAGCATCTGCAGGGGATGCATAGCCAGGAGTTCAGTGTCACCCGTTCTGTGCAGCTGTCCTGTGGCTGATGTAAAAGTCAGTATTTTGAAAAGGTCAAAAAGGCAATTAAAGAGACCAAAGAGTAGCCCTTTCCAGCACTGGAGCAGATGCTCAGCCAAATCATTTGCCTGTGAGATTGTATTTCCTTAAGGTTTATTAACTATTAAGTGTTTTTAGGGACGGGATCATAAAGATAATGAACGGAAGGACAAGTATAGTCAGGATTCCTTCACAAATTATTCCTGTTGGGTTAGATGACTGTTTGAAAAGCAAAATGCTTTGTTATGATTTTACAGCAACAGGAGACCCTGAGCTCATCCCTGGCAGCTCATCTCTGCTTTAACTTGCTGGAGAAGCCGGGTAACCTGCTGGGTTAAGGGGAAGCTGAGCAAAGCAGCTGCATTGAGCCTGCAGCAGGATAATTTGCCAGGACTTTCTCCCTTGCAGCAATGACAGCTTAAAATATTTCTGCACTCCCCACCCTGGCTGCTCACTACAACACCTTGTGCTCTTCAGTCATCCTGGCATTCAAACCCCATGCAGTGCTACAGGCTGGGGTCAGAGTGGCTGGAGAGCAGCCAGGCAGAAAGGGACCTGGGGGTACTGGTTGAGAGTAGGCTGAACATGAGCCTGCAGTGTGCCCAGGCAGCCAAGAAGGCCAATGGCATCCTGGCCTGCAGCAGGAAGAGTGTGGCCAGCAGGAGCAGGGAGGTCATTCTGCCCCTGTACTCAGCACTGGTTAGGCCACACCTTGAGTCCTGTGTCCAGTTTTGGGCTCCTCACATTAGGAGAGATGTTGAGTTGCTGGAAGGTGTCCAGAGAAGGGCAACAAAGCTGGGGAGAGGCCTCAAGCACAGCCCTATGAGGAGAGGCTGAGGGAGCTGGGGTTGCTTAGCCTGGAGAAGAGGAAGCTCAGGGGAGACCTTCTTGCTCTCTACAACTCCCTGAAGGGAGGTTGTAGCCAGGTGGGGTTGGTCTCTTCTCCCAGGCAAGCAGCACCAGAACAAGAGGCCACAGTCTCAAGCTGTGCCAGGGGAGGTTTAGGCTGGAGGTTAGGAAGAATTTCTTCCCAGCAAGAGAGATTGGCCATTGGAATGTGCTGCCCAGGGAGGTGGTGGAGTCACCATCATTGGAGGTGTTTAGGAAGAGCCTGGATGAGGCCCTTGGTGCCATGGTTTAGTTGATCAGATGGTGTTGGGTGATAGGTTGGACTTGATCTCAAAGCTCTTTTCCAACCTGGTCTATTCTATCCTATCCTATCCTATCCTATCCTATCCTATCCTATCCTATCCTATCCTACCCTAATAAAGTCCTGTTGTCAGTGACCTGACTTGACAGATGTACACAGGGACCAGAAAAATGATTTTTAGAGCTGCTGAGTGTTCACACCTTCCTTTGTTTGTTTGTTTGTTTTCATTCCTGGAGGATTAAAACACACTTTGCCACTTATTTCAATTGCCAATTCTCTTCTGCATCCTGGATGAAGAAGTCATTGAGCTGAGCAAATGGAAATGAAGAGAATAGTCTCCCTACATCTGCAGGAAAGTCAGCTTCTGTGGAAAGGTGCATTAGTTGTTCAAGAAACCAGGGCTTGGTGTGCTTTGCCTTGACTGTGACTGCTCCACTGAGCTGGTAGGGTTTGCAAATTTGGTAATTAAGGAAATCTAGTGGAGTGTAGTAAGCACAGGACTCCCAAGGATCTGTAACCCTTCATTGTTAAAGGTATGTAATTTAAATACCAAAATAAATGCTCTAAGTAAACCCCATTAAAACAGATGACTTTCTCTGTCCAGCCTGATCTAGTGTGGGGTGTCCCTGCCCATGGCAGGGGGTTGGAACTAGATGATCCTTGTGGTCCCTTCCAACCCTAACTGAAACTATGAAACTATGAAACTTTTGGTCTCCATCCTGCTGGCTTACTGTATCCCCAGTAGGAAATGATAATGTCTGACCTGTGTGTAGGGGAGGCCCAAGTCCATGGGGGAAAATGAGGCTTGTTCAGCTCCCTCACCTGGACTGTGGGGCCAAGCTCTGGAGCTCTCTGGGAAGGAGTGATTGAACATTGCAGCCAGCAGGTCAAGGGAGGTGATTCTGCCCCTCTACTCCAGTCCAGTGACACCCCCCACACACTGCTGTGTCCAGCTGTGAACTCTTCAGCACAGGAAAGACAGCTACCTACTGGAGTAGGTCCAAAGGAGGCCTCAACATCAGAGGGCTGGAACACCTCTGCTATGAGGACAGGCTGAGAAAGTTGGGGTTGTTCAGCCTGAAGAAGAGAATGTAGAGAAAGGGAGACCTTACTGCAGCCTTTCAGTGCTTAATGGTGGTCTGCAGGAAAGACTGGGAGTGCCTTTTTAGCAGGGCTTGTTATGACAGGACAGGGGTGATGGTTTTAAACTAAGAGGGGAAAGTTAGACTGAACAGAAGGAAGAAATTCTCTGTGTTGAGGATGGTGAAACACTGCCACAGGTTGCCCAGGGAGGGGGTGGAAACCCCATCCCTGGAAACATTCCAGGTCAGGTTGGAGAGTGCTATAAGCAACCTGATATAGTTGTACATGTCCCTGCTCACTATCTAAACCAACCTAAACCAACCTAAACCAATCTATGAGCACACCCACCACATTCCTACAGTGCACTCATCCAGACAGTCTGGCTGAACTGGGAGCCTTGAGAAAGTTACTGGTGATCCAGGTAGCAGGAATGGCACTTCCCACTGCAACCTATGTGCAGCATGAACGTCAAGGGCTCAGTTCAGCTGCCTAAAGATATGTCTCCAGTGCCATGTGAGATGTTGAGATGGAGCCTAGTGGGCATGACAGTGGGCTCACAGGAGACATGTCATGGTGTGATGACTGTAGGCACAGCCAGAGATGACCTCAACAATTCTGCTAACACAGGAGAGCAGAGGCTTTGCAGAGGGACCTCGACAGGCTGGGCAGATGGGCAGAGGCCAAGGGCAGGAGATTGAACACATCCAAGTGCCGGGTTCTGCACATTGGCCACAGCAACCCCATGCAGTGCTACAGGCTGGGGTCAGAGTGGCTGGAGAGCGGCCAGGCAGAGAGGGACCTGGGGGTGCTGGTTGATGGTAGGCTGAACATGAGCCAGCAGTGTGCCTAGTAGGCCAGGAGGGCCAATGGCATCCTGGCCTGCATCAGGAGCAGTGTGGCCAGCAGGAGCAGGGAGGTCATCCTGCCCCTGTACACTGCACTGGATGGGCCACACCTTGAGTCCTGTGTCCAGTTCTGGGCCCCTCAGTTTAGGAAGGAGGTTGACTTGCTGGAAGGTGTCCAGAGAAGTGCAATGAAGTTGTTGAGGGGTTTGGAACACAAGCTCTATGAGGAGAGGCTGAGGGAGCTGGGGTTGCTTAGCCTGGAGAAGAGGAGACTCAGGGGTGACCTTCTTGCTCTCTACAACTACCTGAAGGGAGGTTGTAGCCAGGCAGAGGTTGGTCTCTTCTCCCAGGCAGCCAGAACAAGAGGACACAGTCTCAGGCTGTGCCAGGGCAGGTTTAGACTGGATGTTAGGAAGAAGTTCTATACAGAGAGAGTGATTGCCCACTGGAATGGGCTGCCTGGTGAGGTGGTGGAGTCACCTTCATTGGAGGTGTTCAGGAGACTTGATGGGGTGCTGGGTGCCATGATCTAGTTGTTTAGGTGGGTTGGATTGGTTGATGGGTTGGACGCAATGATCTTGAAGGTCTCTTCCAACCTGGTGTACTGTATTGTATTGTATTGTACTGTATTGTACTGTATTGTATTGTATCATTCAGGCAACTCAGAAGCCCATGGGCCTGAGCTATAGCCACACTCCTTTCCAGAGAGGATGTGAGATAGGCAGATCTTGAGACTCCAGTTACTGTGCCTGCTTTAATTCATGCTTTCCCTTGCAGAGGAAACAATCCTGAAGCTTGAAGGACTCCTGGGCAAAGCAGCTGGATGGAATGAACCAAGAAACCCTCAGGGTCTCTGAGCTAGAGCAGACGATACCTGGCTCCTGCCTCATCACCATCAGAACCATGGGTGCGGATGCATCCAGGGCAGCAGGGGCTGGGCAGGGTGCAGGGATGAAGCTCTTTGTAGTCTCATTGCTCCCAGATACCATGTGATGCATTAAAATGCTCGGCACACTGGGGGAACACAGGCTTGTGTTCACAAAGCTCTGAGCATGGAGAGAATACTCATCCTGGTCTCTGCCTTCCTGTCCTCCCCGCTGGGGACATGCCCTTCCACCAACTCCAGATACCTCATATAAGCAACTTAACACCACAGGACCCTCCTGCTGCTCAATCCCCTCCTGCCCCCACTTTCATGTTTCTCTTGCTCACAGCTACCCCCAGAGGAGGCCAGTAACAAGCCCACCTGAGAATGGCACCCGTCCCTGTGCATGGAGGAGCTGAAGCGGGATTCTCTGCAGAGTTGTGCTAAAGCTCTTTTTCTCCTGGAGGCGAAATCCTCATTCCCAAAGTACACTTCAGCCAATTACCCTGGCCCAGAGCCTGGGAACAAGAGACTATTGCTAAACTCAGACAGCCTCTTGAACTAGGGCTGCCGCTCCGTGCCATTTCCCCGCGAGGCAGTGTGTGTCAACGCCTCCATTCTTCACAACCTTGCCTCCACTGGATGGCAAGAGAGGGGTTTTGGCATCTGGTTTGCAGCGTTATAAAGGAAGACAATCTCTCTGCTGGGACAAGAGAGAGGCAGACGCTATCTGCTCTGGAGTCCACGGGGCATGCTGTAGGGCTTTGTCCAGACATGCAGCACAAGCTTTAGATGTCAGAAGAAGGGTGCCAGGAGGAGTAGCCCAGAGCTCCAGTCAGCTTACCTCGCATCTCTGCAATGCCAGATGGCAAACGCTCCCATGGCCACCCTGGATCTGTCAGAGCCAGCTGAAAGTCCCCCAGACATGCTCCTGAGGCATCCCTGCTTTCCCTCAGAAACCGCCTCTGGGATGACGGCACAGCAACCAAACCCTGAATCTGCTACTGCTGTCCCTGAACCAACTATGAGAAGGAACTCTCCCTGCATGGGAAGATTGCTTAGCTCAGAAGGTGATCCAATGTTGAGGGCAACTGCCCTTCCTTGGATGGATAGCTGCATTCACAGGGTAGTGATCAATGGCTTGATGTCCAGATGGAGATCAGTGATCAAGTGGTGGCCCTCCGGGGTTTGTACTGGGAGCAGTGCCGTTGATTATCTTCTCCAGTAACACACACAGTGGGATTGACTTCACCCTCAGCAATCTTGAGGATAATACCAAGCTGAGTTGTGAGGTTGACACACCTGAGGGACAGCAAGCCATCCAGAGGGACCTGAAAAAGCTTGAAAAGTGGGGCTACTGTGAACCTTATGAGCTTCAACAAAGCAAAGTGCAAGGTCCTGCCCCTGGGTAAGGGCAATCCCTGGCATCAGTGCAGGTTGGGGTATGAAAGGATTAAGACCAGCCCTGCTGAGAAATGCTTGGGGGTACTGGTGGATAAAAAGCTGGACACCACCTGGTGTCTTGGGTTAATGAGCAATACAAGCTCTAAAACTGCTCTCAAAGCAGTTAAAGAAAACTCCATGCAAGATTTGGATAGAAATACAAAATATATTGGAAGATTAGATGGAAGGTGCTATTAACAGCTACAAACTGCAATGCAAAGCAGTGCAAAAGCATATGAAACACACAAATCCATCTTCTGGGCTTAACACACAACCCCATCAGGCTAAAGCCTTCCACAAAACCTCCACCAAAACCAGACCCAAAACCCCAGTGCTCCTTCTTCCCCCAACCTGATTAGAATAGAATTAACCAGGTTGGAAGAGATCATCATCACATCCAACCCATCATCCAACACCATCTAATCAACTAAACCATGGCACAAAGCACCCCAATCAAGTCTCCTCCTTGGAGGATTGCTAGACTAGTTCAGGCTGGCCAGTCCCAAACGGCTCCCCCACCTCCCCTTTTTGTTTCCTCCCCAAGGCCACACCACCTAAGGCATGATTGTGCAGTAAAAATACCAGGAGACAAGGGATCGAGCCTCCCAGGAGAAGAAAGGGAAGAAAGAGGAAGAGCTGGCTTTGCTGCCAGCCTAAATAGAGTAAGAGAACAGAATTATGGGATGTTATAAACAAAAGTTCATCCTATCCTGGGTCAACCCCTGGGACTCGATCCTTAACTAGTGGTGTCCCCCAGGGATCAGTGCTGGGCCCCATGCACTTTAATATCTTTATTGATGATCTGGATGAGGGCATCGAGTCCATCATCAGTAAATTTGCGGATGACACCAAGCTGGGGGCAGGAGTTGATCTGCTGGAGGGCAGAGAGGCTTTGCAGAGGGACCTCGACAGGCTGGACAGATGGGCAGAGGCCAAGGGCAGGAGATTGAACACATCCAAGTGCCAGGGGCTGCACATTGGCCACAGCAACCCAGGCAGTGCTACAGGCTGGGGTCAGAGTGCTGGGAGAGCGGCCAGGCAGAGAGGGACCTGGGGGTGCTGGGTGATGGGAGGCAACATGAGCCTGCAGTGTGCCCAGGCAGCCAGAGGGCCAATGGCATCCTGGCCTGCATCAGGAAGAGTGTGGCCACAGGAGCAGGGAGGTCATTCTGCCCCTGTACACTGCACTGGTTAGGCCACACTCGAGTCCTGTGTCCAGTTCTGGGCCCCTCAGTTTAGGAAGGAGGTTGACTTGCTGGAGTATGTCCAGAGAAGGGCAACAAGTTTGGTGAGGGGTTTGGAACACAAGCCCTATGAGGGAGAGGCTGAGGGAGCTGGGGTTGCTTAGCCTGTGAGAGGGGAGACTGAGAGGTGACCTTCTTGCTCTCTACACTACCTGAAGGGAGTTTGCAGCCAGTGGGGGTTGGTCTCTTCTGCCAGGCAACCAGCAACGAACACAGGACACCGTCTCAAGCTGTGCCAGGGGGGCTTAGACTGGAGGTTAGGAAGAAGTTTCTATACAGAGAGAGTGATTGCCCATTGGAATGTGCTGCCTGGGAAGGTGGTGGAGTCACCATCATTGGAGGTGTTGAGGAAGAGCCTGGATGAGGCACTTGGTGCCAGGTTTAGTTGATTAGGTGGTGTTGGATAAAAGGTTGGGCACGATGATCTTGAAGGTCTCTTCCTACCTTGTCTATTTATTCTATTCTATTCTATTCTATTCTATTCTATTCTATTCTATTCTATTCTATTCTATTTTACTCTATTCTATTCTATTCTATTCTATCCTACTCTACTTAAAGGGGCCCTACAAGAAGAAAGGGCCAGTCTTTCAACAGGGCCTATTGTGATAGGACAAGGGGTGATGGTTTTAAGCTAAACCAGGGGAGATTCAGACTAGTTATAAGGAAGAAATTGTTTACGATGCGGACAGTGAACCGCGGGCACAGGTTGCCCAGAGAGCTGGCAGATGCATCATCCCTGGAAACGTTCCACATCAGGCTGGACAGAGCTCTGAGCAGCCTGGTCTAGTGGAAGATGCCCCTGCTCAGTATAGGGGGATTTGACTACATGACCTTTGAAGATCCCTTCCAACCTCTAAATCATTCTATGATTCCTGCCCTTGACACTGAAGCAAATCACTTCTGAAGGAGCAAGGCAGAGGATGCCTGTTCCTGTAACTCTCATGGGAGCTGCTTCATCATTATTCTTTCTAGGCCAGGTTGTGCTATACTTCTCATAAAGAGATCTTTAACAGCACCAACCTATTTCCTACCCATTCAACACCTCTCACACTCACCTCCCTGAATCTCTCTGCTCCTCACTTCTCCAGCTGCCAGTGCTGGATCCAGCCGTGTCATGCTCAGCCCTTTGCAGCCTTGGTCTGGATTGCTCCTGCTGCAGATAGTCGGAGAGCGATCTGTGACCAGATCTGTTGAGCATATGCAAAAGATGATTTGCAAAGCCTATAACTAATTCAGAATCAAGCAGATTTTCCTGGAAGTGGCCAGTGACAATGTTTTTTGACAGCAGGACCAGATTTCATGCTCTTTCTTCAATAAAGACATGGAGGCTTTTCTTTCTTAGAACAGGGTCATGGAATTATTTGTTTCCAAAATCCAGGCAAAACACTGTGCTTCTCCCTCGTTCTTGGAAATGGGCAAAATAAGATGGCTGAAACTTTCCAGAGAACTTCAGCCTAAGGCAGACAGCTGGCATAGATATTTCATTCTATTTTTTTTTTGCCAAACAATTACAGTTTGATGAACATTATAAA
>CM026897.1:2039619-2065570 GCA_015227895.2 Colaptes auratus | reverse complement strand
GGTCTCTACCACCTCTCTAGGCAACCTGTGCCAGTGTTCCTCCACCCTTACTGTAAGACATTTGTTCCTTATCTAGTCTAAATCTCTTCTCTTTCACCCATTATGCTGTTGGGACAGGCCCTGCTACAAAGATTGTCCCCATCCCCCATCGCTGGAGATGTTTAAGACCAGGCTGGTTGAGGCTCTGGCCAGCCTGATCTAGTGTGAGGTATCCCTGCCCATGGCAGGGGGATTGGAACTAGATGATCCTTGTGGTCCCTTCCAACCCTGACTGATTCTGTGATTCTATGATCTTTCTTACAGGCCCTCTGTAGGTACTGAAGGGCTACGATAAGGTCTCTCTGGAGCCTTCTCTAGGCTGAGCAGCTCCAAATCTCTCAGCTTCGCCTCACAGCAGAAATGTTCCATCCCTCTGATCTTTTTTTGTGGCCTCCTCTGGACCTGCTGCAACAGGTCCCTGTCTTTCCTGTGCTTAAGGACTTCAGAGCTGGACACAGCACTACAGGTGGGGTCTAACCAGAGCAGATCATAGGGGCAGAATCACCACTACTGACTTGCTGGCTATGCTGCTTTTGGCACAGCCCAGGATATGATTTGCCTTCTGGTCTGCAAGTGGACACTGATAGCTCACACCCAGTGAGCTAGTACCCTAAAGTCCTTCTCCACAGGGCTGCTCACAATTGCATTATCCCTCAGCTTCTACTGATGCCAGGGATTTCCCTGACCAGGTGTGGAACCTTGCACTTGACCTTGTTGAACCTCTAATTTTCTTTCCTGCTGCTCCTCCATTCTAAATGGTATTTAAATACTGTCTACTCCTATGTTTTCCATAGTCCAAAGCTACCAAGCCTTCAAAAATTTCTTGGCATCTTTCCTCCCAGCTGCTGAAGTGTTTGTGCTTCCAGTGTTATCATTTTAATTGCCTCCAAGGACTGCAGGAGCGAGAGCGAGCAGTGTTCTGAGCACAGAGCTGTGTTTTTACTAGGCTGTGTTGGTGCCCAGCATCAGGCTGTCAAACAAAGTGTTGATTGGACAACATCAACTGTGCAGAGCCAAGTGAAGGGGTGGAAGCTTCCTTCATTCTTTGCAGGGAGAAAAAAGTGACCAGCAGCAAATAATTCCATCTCGAATGGGCCCAGTTGCTGGCTTTATGTTGTGACATTGGTATAACCCTGGAGGAATTAAAGCTGGGACTGCAAGGAGTGTGACTGGGAGTCAGCTGGGGATTTTGGTGGTGAGAAAGGTCTTGATGGGGTGTAGGCAGGTGGAACTGTTCTGGCTACTGCAAGTTGAAGTTCTGCACCTGTGGTAGGGTTCAGCTGTGGGAGTCTGGCTGGTGGATCAGCTTCTCTGCGTTATTTGAGATGCTGGAAGGAAATAAGACAGCTGATTTTGCATCCAAACTGTGATAGTAGAGTGAGCAGTTGGAGGGGTGTGGTCTTGGTACTTCAGGGTGCCAAGAGTGGTGCTAGAGATGAACACACCTTTTGCCACCAAAAAGACTGACTTGTGCTACCTTGGAAGTTTGGTATGGACTAATATTCTATGACCAGTCAGAAGAGCAGTTGTAGTAGCAATTCATCCTTGCAGAGCCCCCAGCTGCTCCTTCCTGAGTTAGTGGACTGTTCTGGTGAAGAAGAGCAAGTGGGAGATTTTGGGTCTGATCCAGGAGCTGCAAGGTCTGGGCTTGGAGGCCCTTGCAGCTAAATCCCCTTTGATAAGGTGGTGTGGGGCTGTAACGAAGGGCTGAGTAAACTCTCCCTCTTTGATGGGAGAGGTATTACAGTAAACACTGCTCTGTCCAGGTGAGAGCAAGTTATGGCCTGGAGCTGGTGGCAGCCAGGGTAGCCTGGGGTTGTCCCCACTGTCTAGGAGCCTGGGACCAAAGTGGCTGTGGGCCAGGCAGTCACCAAGATGCAATATTTTGCAACAAGATGATCTGAGCGCTCTGTGCCTTTGCATTTGCGGGTGAATCATCCTGGCGAGAGCTGAGAATGAGCAAGAGATCTCTGGAGGCACTGAGATGGTAATGATGCAGGCTCCTGGCAGCTCCAGGCTGGGTGGCAGTTGCAGGGGAGCTTTCTTGTCCCTGTTCTGTCTGGGCACGTCCTCATGGCTGAAGCTGGGGCTGAGATCATCAGGGGGGCTGAGGGAAAGCAGCTGGACTCAGGCTTGGCCTCCGGTCCCAGGAGGAGCATCTTCTTGGGACCCTGAGGAATCATGGAATCAATGTTTTCAGCTGGAAAGGACATTTGAGGGTCGCTAGTCCAACCCCACTGCAGTAAGCAGGGACATATCTTCAATGAAATCAGGTTTCTTAGAGCCCAGTTCAACCTCCTCTACAATGCTTCCAGGGATAGGGCACCTACCACCTCTCTGGCCACCCTGTGCCTGTGTTTCACCACTCTCATTGTAAAACATTTCCCCCTTCCATCTAGTCTAAATCCCTCTCTTTTTTTTTCAGTTTAAAACTATTACACCTTGTCCTGTCACAACAGGCCCTACTAAAATGTTTGTTCTCTTCTTTCTTATATCCTCTTTTGGGTACTGAAAGGTTGCGATAAGCACTCCCTAGATCCTCTTCCAGAGTGAACAGCCCCAACTCTTTCAGGCTCTTCTCATCAGACAGGTGTTCCGTCTGTCTGATAATTTTCATGAGCCTCCTCTGGACCCTCAGAGGAGCAGCAGGACCTGGAGATCCTTCTCCAGGGTTTAGTGGGATGATGCACATCCCCTTTTTGTCATCTCTCCCTCCCCACCCCCAAACAAAAAGCACCATGACAAAGTTTTGGGGAGCCAATCTTGGAGCACCCATTCAAGATCTTGGCATCATCCCTGGTGCTTTACTGTGTCACTAGGAACCAAGGTCACCTTCTTGGCCAAACATCCCTTGGCACTGCACTCCTGACTCTTCCTGCTCTCGTCTTGATAACTGTAAGGATCAGGGTTGCCAAGGTCTTCCTGTTGCTATAGTGAGATTAGATAGGGCAGAGCGCTGCATTTCCTCTGCCGAGGGGGGAAAACACTCTCATCCCTTCCCTGGGCTTCACCAGTGAGCCTTTTTTTTCCCTCCACCAGCAGCTACTAATTGCACCTGAAAGACATGCTACATATTTCACACAAAATTAATATTTCATAGCCTTTAAAGAAAAAAATAATTAAAAATTAATTATCAAGGCATTTTTCTCCTGGAATCAACTTAAGAGACTCTCCAGCTGGTACGAGTTTACAGCACCAACTGTGAAGTTAAAATATTTATCTTCACAAACATGTCACTGGAGCCATACTCTTCCTCACAGGATAATTAGCGAGAGGCACGTTAGTCCAATCAGCAGGTGCCTGGGAGACACAGATTTGCCTTTTGCTTCTGGGCGTGGTGAGGAGATGATTTATTAAACGAATTTGAGAGCTGCAAGTCTGGCCAGACCTCTGAGTCAAACTGCTGTAGGGAAAAAAAAAGAGAAAGCAAGCCACCAGCCAGAGCGTTTGCAGGCAGGAGATGGGGCACAGCCGCTGTGACACGGTCGATTGTTTGCTGATGTGGAGGTGTCTTCCCCAAGAACTCCCCAGGACCTACAGCAACTGACCCAGAGACCACTGGATTGCAGGAGGTAGCCTTTAATTTCGTTTTCTGAGGCTTTCTTTGCAATTTCTAGGTGCCCCTGAGGGACTTGGGCTGGCTTATGTGGGAATTTGGGTGAGATTTACCCAAATGTAGGAGCACACAGCTGGGGGGAGGGCACATTGTCCCTCCCCTCTGCCTCCTTGTTGGGGTTAAAATGTTTTGGAGGACATAATATTTAACCCTTTATAACCTACTACCACACAAGCCCTAGTGAGACACATGTGGGGTCTGCTCCGTGTGTGTGTGAGAGAGGATTTATGCTTTTGGGACTTGAGGCTGTATTTTGTGCCTGTTGGGTGCTGGCACCTCAGGATGTGGAGTGCAATGAAGGACAGGAGTTTTCTGGACACACTGCTGCAGGGTGTGCTTCACAAAGCTCGTGTCTGTGCTGGAGAGCCAGAGGTGTTTGTGTCTGTGAATCTCCTTGATCTTCAGGCTGGTGAGAAGTGTGCAAGGGAAGAGCTAGTAGTGGCCTCTTAGCCTAGGCAAAGGTGCTTGGCTGGTGGCAGTGGCAGCCTGGTGAAGATTATTCAAACTGAAGGTCTGTTGCTGGGTTTTCCTCTCTGAAATCCCCTCCTGCTGCTGGGGCCCCTGGTAATCATTTATGCAAACCACACCAGCAATGACACATGGCCTGACTGAGATCATCCCAGGGTCTTACACCCCAAGTGATGTGTGGGACTCACGGCTGCAGCTTTGCAGAGCTGGAAAGGGGTTTGCGGAGAAGGTGACAGATGCCTGCCAAGTTTCACAGGTTCAAAGCACAGAAGTGGGAAAGGCAAAGTGGTGCAGGGTTTGTGGCCTGGGAAGGGTCTGTTTCCTCATCCTCTGAGCAGTTAGATGTCTCCTTAGTGAGAGCCAAGATATGTTATCCCTGGAAACATTTAAAAAGAGCCTGGATGAGGCACTTGGTGCCATGGTCTAGTTGATGAGATGGTGTTGGGTGATAGGTTGGACTTGATGATCTCTGAGGTCTTTTCCAATCTGTTTATTTCTGTGTTCTGTATTCCTTCCAATATCAAACCCCATTTTTTGGTGGGGGGGGGGTCGAGTTTTTGAAAGCAGATCTCCTGAGCAGCGCTGCAAGCTCCCTGTGCAGAGAGGACTGTTGTCAGAGGTCTGGTTTCCTGCAGAAAACCAGTTCTGTGGGAGGTCCTCTGGTGGGTCCCAATTTGTGCTGCTGTTGACACTTGCCTGCTGCCTGCCCTTGTCTCTTTAACTCTCCATCCGCTCAGCTTCCCCAGCTGTGCTGAGGCTTACAGCCAGAGGGCCTTGTCAGAAGATCTTTCCCTTAAGTTTAGTTGCAGGTTTTTGCTGTAGCAAACGTTGCTCAGTGTTGATTGCTCCCCTTAAGTAAACTCAAATCTTGATGCTCTCTCTGCTTCCGCTGCTGCTCTTCCCGTGTCGTGGGGCTAGGAAGTGCTGTCTGGTGTTCTCCACACACCGTGTTTTGCACATTTTTTTCGTTAGCTCTGTCATGACTTAATCTGATCATCATTCAGCAGTGATGGCTAAATGGCACGGAGTGTGCTCAGCACTAATCACTTGAAGGAGATGTATTGAAAGGTTACATCCTGGTGGTAAATGTCATGCCCCTTGCAGTTCAATCAGGGCTGATATTTATGTGATCATGCTCCACCGTGCTGGGTGAAGAGACAGCTTCCCAGGGAAACCCAGATGTTTTGGCAGCAGCAGAATCTAGCCCCCATTTCTGGGAAGTCTTATTGGCTTCTTCCCTGCCCTTTTCTAGCACGTGGTTCCTAATGCCGCTGGGGTTATAGCTGCCACAACCATCCTTGCTTTACAGCACTGGGGACCGTTTAAAGAGCAGCAGCTTCTCTTTCACCACATTGTGGCCAAGAGATCAAAGTATGGTTGCTTCTCAGTTGGTCTTTTGAGTAGGCAGGAGGAGTCTGGATCCTGGCCAGGATGAAGTTTTCTAGCCCAATTAGATGTAAAATAGAGGGGGAACTCCTCAGCAGCTGGCTTCTGTGCCAGTGGAGGAGTTTGGTGGAGGTGTCATCATGCTTGTGAAGGGGATTGGGCAGCACCTTGTCCCTGACATGATGAAACACACCCACTGGCGTCCAGGGGAAGAAGTCTCTTTCCTGAATGCCGTGCAAGCTAAAGCCCACAGTGGAGTGGGTTTGTTATGGATCTTAGGGAAAGGGAAGACTTGGAGTTGTGTAAAACCTGGTACAAGATGCTTTCAGGGATTTCCAGGGACGTGCAAGACTTATGGGGATATTTAAGAAATGATCAGGGCACAGGGAGGGAGGCTAGGGATGAAAACACAAGGGGAAATAAAGGCAAAAGGGATATAGGCAGCCTTCCTGGGTGGTGGGGATAAGAAGGGAAGGTGTCAGCTGGGATGTGGGCTACATATGACATCTGGGGGGATGTAGTAGAGACTGGATGGCAGGAAACTGAGTTTTTGAAGTGTGTGGTGAGCAGTCAGTAGGAATGGCAAGGAAAGTAGCAGCAAGAGAACCATTAGAATCACATACAGTGCTCAAGCTACCATGTGGGGCAGTTGTACCTGGAGTGCTTAATCATCCGTACAGCTGGTGGCTCTGCAATAAGAAGGGATGTATGTAAGGAAGGCATTTGTCTGTGCCAAGGGGCAGCAGTTGGCTGGTCTACTACCACACAGGGACATACAGAAAAGAGCTGGGTTATTTGGGGGGGGGGGGGGAAGAGAGGATGGGGGATTAGAGAGGAAGGATATGCTCCCAGGTGCCTTTGGGATCATAGGGGTGGGCTCGAGTTCTCCTTGGTTATTCAGACATCAAATACTTTTGCATTCTGGCCAACCCTGCCAGCTGTAGTGCTCATCTCCCACTTCTCCCGTGATGTCAGAAGGCATGCATTATGTATGGCCACTAAAACTTTCACTGTGTTGCTTCTGATTAGGGGGAAATTACGGGTTACTGGGCCAGACTGCGCAGCCAGCGATGTCTGCGGGGCTTTGATGCCCCGAGCAGAACCTGGTCAATGATGCATCGCTAAGCGCAGGTGCTCAGCAGCAGCCTGACCTCAGCCCCTGCAGCTCTTGGTTATCCAAAGCCCGAATTTCACAGGGTGTTTGCCAGCCCCCCCAAGTCCCCAGTGGTTTGCATGTTTTAGAATTATCCCAGAGCTTTGGGCAAGGCTTGTGTTTTGGGTGCTGTTTCCCGTGACTCAGAGGATAACTAGCAGTTGGCTGTGCTCACCTGGTTTGCTTGCTAAAAATGAATGGAGACCAGTTCAGGGGTTTGTTTCCTGGGAAGGCAGCTTCTATTTCAGTCAAGTTCATTTCTGATTACGGGCTGTCAAACCGCAGAAATTCCCTAGCTGCCTGTCCACTCCTTTCATTTTTAAAAAATATTATTTTAAATAGAAGAAAAAAGAAAGAGAGAAAGAGAGAAAGAGAGAAAGAGAGAAAGAGATAGAAAGAAAGAAGAAAGAAGAAAGAAAGAAAGAAAGAAAGAAAGAAAGAAAAAGAAAGAAAGAAAGAAAGAGAAAGAAAGAAAGAGAGACAGGAAGAGAGACAGGAAGAGAGACAGGAAGACAGAAAGAAAGAAAGAAGAAAGAAAGAAAGGAAGAAAGAGAGACAGGAAGAGAGAAAGGAAGAGAGAAAGAAAGAAAGGAGAAAGGAAGAAAGAAAGGAAGAGAGAAAGGAAGAGAGAAAGGAAGAGAGAAAGAGAGAAAGAAAGAGAGAAAGAAAGAAAGAGAAAGAGAGAAAGGGAGAGAGAAAAGAAGAGAGAAAGGAAAGAAGAAAGAAAGAAAGAAGAAAGAAAGAAAGAAAGAAGAAGAAGAAAGAAAGAAGAAGAAAAGAAAGAAAGAAAGAAGAAGAAAGGAAGAAAAAGAGAGAAAGAAGAGGAGAAAGGAAGAGAGAAGGAAGAGAGAAAGAAGAGATGAAGAGAGAAAGAGAAGAAAGAAAGAAAGAAGAAAGAAAGAAAGAAAGAAAGAAAGAGAAAGAAAGAGAGAAAAGAAGAGAGAAGAAGAAAGAAAGAAAGGAAAAGAAAGAATGGAAGGAAGAAAGAAAGAAAGGAAAAGAGAGAGAAAGCGAGAAAGAAAGAGAGGAAGAAAGAGGAAGAAAGAGAGAAAGAAAGAGAGAGAGAAAGAGAGAAGAAGGAGAGGAGAAAGAGAGAAAGAAAGAGCAGAAGAAAGAGAGAAAGAAAGAGAGAGAATGAAAGAGAGAAAGAAAGAGAGGAAGAAAGGAGAGGAAGAAATAAAGGAAAGAAAGATAAAGAAATAAAGAAGAAGAAAGAAGAAAGAAAGAAAGAAAGAAAGAAAAAGGAAGGAAGGAAGGAAGGAAGGAAGGAAGGAAGGAAGGAAGGAAGGAAGGAAGGAAGGAAGGAAAGGAGAAGGAGGAAAGGAAGAAGGAAAGGAAGAAAGAAAGGAAGAAAGAAGGAAGAAAAAGGGAACACAGCTCTCTTTTAGTGGAAAGCCAGAAATATTCCTAAGAGCAGGTGGGTTTTGTAGGACTCCTCATTTACAGCAGACGAGATTGCATGCCTGGATGCAGCCTTGGTGAGCAACCCAATCTTTTGGCAGTGGACAGTAAGCACGGAGAAGCCATGCCATGGGCACATTGAAGCATTTACATCCAACTTTGCAGATGTCCTTCTGGTCATTTGGAGGAGATGATCTTTACAGATCCCTTGCAACCCAAACCATTCTATGATTCATTTGTTGTGTTATGTCGTGCTGGGAATGTCACGAAGAGGAGGACTGCCTTTCTCTGCTACATTTAAGACTTACCAAACTGTAATTACAGTCATTATTTCAAGGCTGTTGCCCATTCTGTGGTGCCCAAGTGGAAAGGCAAAAAGGCAGAGCTGAGTGGTGAAGGTACTGGTGTTGGTTTGGATTTAGATCCAGGCATGGCTGTGCTCAGTGCTGGAAGAGACGAAATGCCATCTGCTAGGGGGCTTGAGATGAATTTTGTGATGGTGCTGATTTCTGGTAATGAGCAAAAGGCAAGGCCTGAGATCCAGCTGCTTGTTGGGGAGCCTGATGTTTTACAGCAGAAGAGGCATTGTTTAGTTCAGATCTGAGAGGGAGAGAATTTTTATTCTCCCTTTGAAAACCTCTATGAGATCATCAAAATTAATTTTTTAGTGACTTCCATGGTGTGAGTTGTGCTCAGACTCAGTGTGTGTCCCTGGCCAACTCACTGCAGACCAAGATGTGTACTCTTGACTGTGATAGGTACATAAATAAGGGCAGGAAGTGCTGTGGACCCGCTCCTCAGATATGAAGCCCAGGAGTTAATCCCATGTGGGACTACCTGTGCACTTAGGCTCACCCATTTTTATCTGCTAACTGAGTTCCCACACTTTTTCCCCACTTCCCATCTCGGGGAGCAGATGACACTTTTCTCCCAAGCTCTGGGAGGTTTATAAGGCACCTGGAAAGATAGGGCTGCAACTCTATTCTATTCTGCATGGAGCTTCCCAGAAAAATATAGAGACAGTGATTTTTCAAGCTGGCTAGTGATCCCAGACCACAGAGGGCATATCTTGCAGGTCCTTCTGATGCTCTGGCTCTTTGCTCGTCTGTGGGTGGAGGTGGCTGCTCCACAGCATGGGTAGCTTAAGCAGAAGGTGAGCCTGTCCTGCACTGCCATCACATGTAGCTACTCAAATGCATTTAAATTCACACTTGGGCAGGTTTTCTGTTGCAGAGAGCAAACACATCATGGCTAGTAAGTGCTCTAGAAGTGGGGTCTGCATCTGCCTTGGCTCTCTCCCTGCTAGATGACACCTGCAGGCAAGCTGTGCTGCTGGACACTCCTATGACTCTTCCCAGGCTTGCAGATGAGGGGATGCACCTTTGGACTCAGAGACATGCCCAGCACTCTCTGGGAGAAGCCAAAGCCCTGGCATTGACTTCTCCCTGGTCTTCTCAGGGTTGGTGTGCAAACCTCTTGTCTGGTCTCTGATGCAGCAAAGTGGCTGCCAGCTTCACATTGGCATTTCAGGGCCCCAAATGCCCAGGAGAGCATCTGAACAAATTGGGTTTGCTCTAATTTTTGCTTTTAGTCAAAAGATCTGCTCTCTTCCCCTTCAAACCATTCCTCTGCTCTCCATTTCCTCCACCAAAATCCTGTTTCCTTCTTTGCACCAGGGTTCTCTCCCTGACAAGCAAATACAAGTTCATATTTTAATGCTTGAGATAGATATATTATATGATTAAGAGTTCACTTCAAAATGCCTGCAGTGCCTGCAAAGATTTCTCCAAGTGGCTACTGCATACAAATAGTGACCTGGAGGAGGCTGGCATCTCAGAGAAGGATATTTTGCAGGAGGTTGCTGCATGCCTGGGTTCAAAACTCCTTTAAATGCAGGTTGGGTATTTCTCTTTTCATTGATGTGTTTCCCAAGCCTTTATTCCTATCTCCATCCCCCTCCCCCGGGTTTGGAAGAGTCCCAGCTCTTGGTGCTTCTGGTGTAAGTCACCCTCACCAGGCAGCACCCAAAATTTCGCTCCCATTTACAAGGCCACAGCTGTGCTCAATGTTGTTGGGAACATCACCCCTGCATGGTAATGGAGGAGTAGTCAGGGGTTTTAATCACTTATTCCAAGTGTCATTCCCAGGCTATTCTGAGTCACATCAAGAACTCCAAAACAAGGCATCCAGCCTCTGTCCTTCAGATTGGTGGTTGATGACATCGTCAGGGTGAGCGGTGATGTAAAGCGCACCCAGCCCTGCGTGCTGTGCCCTGACTCTGCACACACAGGCTGAGAAAGATGAGGTTGGACTTAATGATCTTAAAGGTCTCTTCCAACCAGAATGATTCTATGATTTTGTGATTCTGTGATTCTAGGTCCATATCACCTTGTCTGTTAGGGAAAAGAACTTCAAGGAAGGTAAAACAGGAGCCGGGGTGATTTTCAGCAGTGACAGTAAGTACGGCTCTTAATTGTCTCAGAGTTGTGTTGCAGGTCTCAGGTGTAATGTACAACACATGCCAGCAAGAAAAGCTGCCTGGCAGTCACAGGCATTATATCTGAGGAGTTTGCCTTGAGGGCTGTGGTTTAGAATAGAATAGAATAGAAAAAGAAATAGAAATAGAAATAGAAATAGAAATAGAAATAGAAATGAATAGAATAGAATAGAATAGAATAGAATAGAATAGAATAGAATAGAATAGAATAAACCAGGTTGGATGATACCTTCGAGATCATCAAGTCCAACATCATCTAATCAGCTAAACCATGGCACTGAGTGCTTCATCCAGTCTCTTCTTAAACCCCTCCAGTGATGGTGACTCCATCACCTCCATGGGCAGCACATTCCAGTGGCCAATCTCTCTTTCTGGGAAGAACTTCTTTCTAACACCCAGACTAAACCTCCCCTGGCACATCTTGAGACTGTGTCCTCTTGTACTGGTGTTGCTTGCCTGGTTTAGGAGGCAAAGACAGGTTTCTCTCTTTAAAGACAGGTTCCTGTTAGGTGTATGACTATCAGGGAAGGGGGAAGAGAGATTCACCTATGCCAGTCAGATAGATCAGTCTGTCTTTGTTGCTGTCACTCTGCTGTTGGTGCCAGGGAAGGTCATCTTGAGTACCACTGCACAGCACACTCAGGACAAACAGGTGGTCAGGCCCAATGAGCATGGGTTCATAAAGGGCAGGTCCTGCTTGACTAACCTGATCTCCTTCTACAACGAGGTGACCCAATAGGTGGATGAGGGAAAGGCTGTGAGTGTTGTTTACCCAGACTTTAGCAAAGCCTTTGGCACTGTCTGCACAGTGTCCTCCTGGAGAAACTGTCTGCTCATGGCTTGGATGGGTGGACACGTAACTGGGTTAAAAAAATGGCTGTATGGCTGGGCCCAAAGAGTAGTGGTGAATGGAGTTAAATCCAGTTGGTGGCTGGTCACAAGCAGTGTTCCCAGGGTTGGGGCCAGTTCTCATTAATGTCTCCAACGATGACTGGGATGAAATCAGTAAGTTTGCAGACAACATGAAGCTGGGTATGAGTGCTGGTGTGCTTGAGGTAGGGAGGTTCTACAGAAGGACTTGGACAGGCTGAATTGGTGGGCTGAGGTCAGTTGTATGAGATTCAACAAGGGGAAGTGCCAGGTCCTGCAGCTGGGTCACAACAACCCCATGCAACACTTAAGGCTGCATGGTGGAAAATGACCTGGAGGTGTTGGTTGACAGCTGGCTGAGTATGAGCTAGGATTGTGCTGAGCTGACCAGGAAGACCAACAGCACCCTGGCTGGTATCAGAAATAGTGTGGCCAGCAGGACAAGAGAGATTAATTCCCCTCTGTAGTGACAGTTTCTTGAATTCACAGTTTTCTTGTCCTTTTTATCTCAGAAAGAATAGAATAGAATAGAATAGAATGGAATAGGATAGAATAGAATAGAGTAGAATAGAATAGGATAGGATAGAATAGAATAGAATAGGATAGGATAGAATAGAATAGAATAGAGTAGAATAGAATAGAGTAGAATAGAATAGAATAGGGTAGATTAGAATAGAATATAGTACAATGGAGTAGAATAGAATAGAATAGAATAGAATAGAATAGAATAGAATAGAATAGAATAGAATAGTTCAGTCTGGAGAAGAGAAGGCTCCCAGGTGACCTCATTGTGGCCTTCCAGTATCTAAAGGGGGCCTACAAGAAGGCTGGGAAGGGACTTTTCAGGCTATCAGGGAGTGATAGGACTAGGGGGAATGGAATGAAGCTGGAGGTGGGGAGATTCAGGCTAGATGTGAGGAGGAAGTTCTTCACCATGAGGGTGGTGAGGCCCTGGAATGGGTTGTCCAGGGAGGTGGTTGAGGCCCCATCCCTGGAGGTGTTTAAGCCCAGGCTGGATGAGGCTCTGGCCAGCCTGATCTAGTGTGGGGTGTCCCTGCCCATGGCAGGGGGGTTGGCACTAGATGATCCTTGTGGTCCCTTCCAACCCTAACTGAAACTATGAAACTATGAAACTAAGAATAGAATAGAATAGAATAGAATAGAATAGAATAGAATAGAATAGAATAGGAGTCAGCACTGGTGAGGCCATAGCTCAAATACTGTGTTCAGTTTTGAGGTTCTCACTGCAAGAAAAAAAACATCAGAGTGCACTGTAGCTAGGGAAGGGTCTAGAGCCATGATTGTTGGTGCTCAGATATGCCCAATGGGGAGAAGCAGCCTCCTTGGAGAAGGATGAGGCTTCTGGGAAGGAAACAACCCATCCCTTTCAACCCAGCAGGTGAGGGAAGATTGGGTTAACATCTCATTATTGCTGGTCTGCTCATGAGACGAGCCTGTTTTACTTTATTATATTTTATTTTGATATTAAAGACATCCTTTGAAGAAGTGTCAGCTCATATGTTGTCACTTTTATGGTTTGAAAAATTGTAGCTGCTTGCCTGGGGTGTATTCAGGAACAGCAAGGAAGAAACTGTTTGAGATTATTAAGAGAGGGCTTAATTAATTTTAATTATTTGCATAATAGTGTCCTCTAATTAATAGGTAATGGGCAGCCTCTGAATTAATGTGAGAGTGAGGTCTCCAGTGGTGCCATCAGAGAGGGGTTTTATTGCTGCAAAGTGCAGCTTTGCTGCACTAGTGAATTTAGTAACCAGGATAGCCAAAGGGTGCCCATGGTGGTGTGTGCTGTGCCTGGAGTGGCATGGGCTTGCAGGGACAGCATGCATCTTCCCTAAACTCATCAGACATCAAATGCAACCAAGCTCTTGTTCAATTCTATTGCTGATCTACTGTAGTCAGGTCAGCTGAGAAGCTGCTCTTATGTTTTACTGTAAAGTAGCTTGAAAAATAGTTGCTGGTGTTGTGGCCATGCTTTTTCCCCTTTTCTACAACTACCTGAAGGGAGGTTGTAGCCAGGCAGAGGTTGGTCTCTTCTCCCAGGCAGCCAGTACCAGAACAAGAGGACACAGTCTCAGGCTGCGCCAGGGCAGGTTTAGGCTGGATGTTAGGAGGAAGTTCTATACAGAGAGAGTGATTGCCCATTGGAATGGGCTACCTGGGGAGGTGGTGGAGTCACCATCATTGGAGGTGTTCAGGAGGAGACTTGATGGGGTGCTTGGTGCCATGGTCTAGTTGTTTAGGTGGGTTGGATTGGTTGATGGGTTGGACACGATGATCTTGAAGGTCTCTTCCAACCTGGTTTTATTGTATTGTATTGTATTGTGTTGTATTGTATTTTGCATGTCCCTTCTTCAGCTGATCAAGAGGCATATAAATAGTACTTCTCTGGGATATGTCTCTAGTTCTTTCTCCTTTCTTGTGCATTGGTTAAGGTAGTGCTTGTGATTTATGGAGTTGCATTTGAATGACTTGAGTTACAGGGCATGGCATGAAGCAGAGAAAGGCATGAGATAGGAAGGAGATAGGTGTTGGCCAAGAAGGCCAACATTTAGCCTGGAGAAGGGGAAGCTCAGGGGAGACCTTCTTGCTCTCTACAACTCCCTGAAGGGAGGCTGTAGCCAGGTGGGGGTTGGTCTCTTGTCCCAGGCAACCAGCACCAGAACAAGAGGACACAGTGTCAAGCTGTGCCAGGGGAGGTTTAGTCTGGGTGTTAGGAAGAAGTTCTTCCCAGCAAGAGAGATTGGCCATTGGAATGTGCTGCCCAGGGAGGTGGTGGAGTCACCATCACTGGCGGTGTTTAAGAGGGGACTGGATGAGGCACTTGGTGCCATGGTTTAGGTGATCAGATGGTGTTGGGTGATAGGTTGGACTCGATGATCTCAAAGGTCTTTTCCAACCTGGTTATTTCTATTCTATTCTATTCTATTCTATTCTATTCTATTCTATTCTATTCTATTCTATTCTATTCTATTCTAAAATTATCCTGGAACAGCATGGCCAGCAGGACCAGGGAGGTGATTGTCCACCTGTACTCGGCACTGGTGAGGCCACACCTTGAATACTGTGTTCCGTTTTGAGGCCCTCACTGTGAGAAGGACATTGAGGTGCTGGAGTGTGCCCAAAGAAGGTCATTGAAGCTGGTGAAGGGTCTGGAGCATGTGTCTTACAAGGAGCAGCTGAGGGAACTGGGGTTGTTCAGCATGGAGAAAGGGAGGCTGATGGGAGACCCTCTCCTCTACGACTACTTGAAAAGAGATTGTGGCAAGGTCAGGACCACTCTTCTCTCTCGTATAACGGGTGATAGGGAAAGAGGAAAAGACCTCAGGTTGTGGCAGGAGAGCTTTAAGTTGGACATAGCAAAAATTTCTTAATCAGAAATGTTGTCAAGCCCTGGAGCAGGCTGCCCAAGGAGGTGGTGGTGTCACCACGTATGGAAGCATTTGAAAGATGCAAAGAATGGAATAGAATAGAATGGAATGGAATAGAAATAGAATAGAATAGAATAGAATAGAATAGAATAGACCAGGTTGGAAGAGACCTTCAAGATCATCATGTCCAACCCATCATCCAACATAATCTAATCAACTAAACCGTGGCACCAAGCACCCCATCAAGTCTCCTCCTAAACACGCCCAATGATGGTGACTCCACCACCTCCTGGGGCAGCCCATTCCAATGACCAATCACTTTCTCTATGAAGAACCTCTTCTTAACATCCAGCCTAAACCTCCCCTGGTGCAGCTTGAGACTGTGTCCTCTTGTTCTGGTGCTGGTTGCCTGGGAGAAGAGACCAACCCCCACATGGCTACAACCTCCCTTCAGGGAGTTGTAGACAGCAAGAAGGTCTCCCCTGAGCTTCCTCTTCTCCAGGCTAAGCAACCCCAGCTCCCTCAGCCTCTCCTGACAGGGCTGTGCTTCAGACCCCTCCCCAGCTTTGTTGCCCTTCTCTGGACATGTTGCAGCAACTCAATACCTGTCCTAAACTGAGGAGCCCAGAACTGGACCCAGGACTCAAGGTGTGGCCTAACCAGTGCAGTGTACAGGGGGCATGGACATGGTTTAGAAGTGACTTGGCAGTGTTAGGTTCATGGTCGGGCTTGGTGATCTTGAAGGCCTTTTCCAGCCTAAACAGTTCTGTGATTCTCTAGAAAATAGTTGAGGCCAAACCCTATGGCCAACCTCTAGCAAAGGCTGGAAACAGGTCCTGACATTAGGTAGGACTATAGGCTCAATGGGCTGAGCAAAATGCAATCAGCATCCTGAAGAGTTCCCTTTGTGAGAGGAGGCAGCCAAATGGATGCAGATGTAGAAGAAAGCTGGGGAAGCAATGGGACATTGATCCTGTTTCTTGTTCTTTTCTCCTCAGCAAACTGCCTATGGCAGTCCCACCTTAATTTTAGTGACTGTTGCCCTTTGTCAGTCTAGTGATTAAAGCACTTTCCCCTACATCTTAATGTGCACTCAAGTATTTCCTACAGCAATAACCCTGCTGCCTTCAGAGGGGTGGTGTGGATATGGCCTTGGCTTTGTGCTGAGAGCTGCACCCACGCATACCAGCAGTGAGCTGGGCCCTTGGAGCTTATTTATTTTCCTTTCAGCTAATCCACTCCCCCTTCTCAGAGGAAAGCTTCTGATAGCTACCCTGAGAATTCTTCCTCTTTGAGTGACGGTTATAGGCTCTGACAGAGGAGAAGCATCTTTATGACAGACAGCAGGTATTTTGGAAGTAAATGACCAAAAAATTGGGTCGTGGAAGTGAAAAATGTGCAGTTTTGTTGCATGTTCAGTTGCAAGCAATCTCTCCTCACCAACTGCAGCTCTTGAAAGGGGAAGCACAATTTGGCTCAAGTTGCTTGAATGAGATAATAACATTATACTTTCATGCAAGGTCCCATCATTCACAAAGTACATTTGTTTGAATGCAAATTGCTGAAGACCTCTCACTGATACAGTGGGGAAAAGAAAGAGTTTTCATGAGCCTCCCACAATTTAACCACTGAGCAGATTCATACTAATGTAACAGCCAAATGTCCAATTAGATCCCATTTGTACTCTGCTATGCTCTGGGGGCGGCTGCTCTTTGGATGTAATCTTGAGCAAAGTTCATCAGACACTGCTTACAAGAAGGTACATTTATACAATACCTTAAATCTCACAGTGTGTATTCAGGAATCATAGAATCAGTCAGAGTTGGAAGGGACCACAAGGATCATCTAGTCCCAACCCCCCTGCCATGGGCAGGGACACCTCAAAGCCTGGAACTCATTCTTGCTGTTGCTCGTTCAGGCAAGTTCTCAGGCTATCAGGTAGTGATAGGACTAGGGGGAATGGAATGAAGCTGGAGGTGGGGAGATTCAGGCTAGATGTGAGGAGGAAGTTCTTCCCCATGAGAGTGGTGAAGCCCTGGAATGGGTTGTCCAGGGAGGTGGTTGAGGCCCTGTCCTTGGAAGTGTTTAAGAGCAGGCTGGGTGAGGCTCTGGCCAGCCTGATCTAGTGAAGGGTGTCCCTGCCCATGGCAGGGGGGTTGGAACTAGATGATCCTTGTGGTCCCTTCCAACCCTGACTGATACTATGATATTACGATACTATGATAAGTTGCTGCTCATCCTCAAGATGTTTCTGAATGGGATATCAGTGGGAGAAAATACTGCATGTAGTAGGATGCAGAGGCTACTCCACTGACATGGAACAACAGGGAACTTCTACATCACCAAAACAGCACCAAAATCACTAGCCAGGCTGGTTAGCAAAGACAAGGTTGATTCTTGCAGAGAGGTGCCAAGGACCTATTGTTGCATCATGCCTAAATGAGTACAAGTGTATCAAATCTTGGAGATGACACCTCAGTACATTGATCCATCAGTAACATGCTGGCACACTCCAGAGCATCTCCTTACCTGCCTTGGGTTTCAGATGAAAGTCTTCAGTTTAGGAGTGAAAAGAAGCAGCCTTCTTAGGAGTATTCCAAGGAGCTCTATTTTCCCCATAAGGTTGCTTTGTAATTTCTTTGTTGTTCATAGTTCAGCAGGTGAAGAGCCAACTTTATTTAATAAGGGATGTTGGCTGAGCTTCAGGAATCAGCAGTGAAAAAATCTACATGAAGGCATGGATTAAATACAGAAATATGTGGAGAAAGGCTGAATGTGAGAGAGGCTTGTTCTTCACCTGGCTCTAAGCTCAAAAGGAGACGAGGTAAAGGGACCCAGAGGGAGGACAACAGGAGAGCAAAGCAAAATATAGATCTACATTTTTTTTTTCCTATTGCATTAATTCTTTCTTCTGCAGCTGTCTCACAATAGCAGTGTTTTGTCATCCTCTGTATTTCACATCTCCCGTGACCGTGCCGGGATACCTGCCTTTGTACGGTGGACAATGGGAGTGCAGCTGGCATTGAGACGAAGCCTGAGCTGTTCTGCACCTCATGTGGATTTGAGTTCAAACAAATAGTTTGACTCACTCAAGGAGTGAATCAAAAGAAGGAACTTGAGCCTCCAGCCTACAAGCACCATGCTGTGCAAGCAAGGCATATAAACATGTAAGTTACTCTTTAGCAGTTCAATGCAAAGCTCATGCTGGAGGGGAGTCAGTATTTCAGACCTCCCATAGCCCTATTCAGGGTCTTGGTAGAGGCTGCAAGGATCTTCTGGGCAGGAGAGTGGAAGTTTGATGTCTCTCCTAGGCAGGTTGTTTGTCTGGCCTGTTTTCAGCTTTGTCTTTGGAGATAATATGTAACTAATGGCAGAAGACCCTGTATTCAGATTACTTGCCATTGGAAAAAACCTTGCTGATTAGGCTAGGGACTGGGTGGAAAGCAGTTCAGTTCATCAGTTACCTAGGGAGATCATATCAGAAGGCTGACAGATTAAAGTCAATGATGCAAGTTTTCCTTTAGACACTATCCAGGCTGTCTTGGAACATGGACATTGAGACTCCTGAATGTGTCTAGAGAAGGGCAACGAGGCTGGGGAGGGGTCTGGAGCACAGCCTTAAGAGGAGAGGCTGAGGGAGCTGGGGTTGCTTAGCCTGGAGAAGAGGAGGCTCAGGGGGAGACCTTCTTGCTCTCTACAACTACCTGAAGGGAGGTTGTGGCCATGTGGGGGTTGGTCTCTTCTGCCACGCAACCAGCACCAGAACAAGAGGACACAGTCTCAAGCTGCACCAGGGGAGGTTTAGGCTGGAGGTGAGGAGAAAGTTCTTCACAGAAAGAGCAATTTGCCATTGGAATGTGCTGCCCAGGGAGGTGGTGGAGTCACCATCCCTGGAGGTGTTCAAAAAAGGATTGGATGTGGCACTTGAAGCCATGGTTTAGTTGGTCATGAGGTGCTGGGTGACATGTTGGACTTGATGATCTCTGAGGCCTTTTCCAAACTTATTGACTCTATGAGTCTATGATTCTATGATCTCCTGCAAACATGGCTGTAGGCAGTTCCACTATGTCAGACAGCCCCAGTTCCTGGTGAGTGTTGCTGATGCTGAGTTGGGAAGGAATCCAGTCAGACAGACTGAGTCCAGTGTAATGGAAAGCAAGCATCGATGTGACCACTCTCATGTCCTCAGAACCCTTCACCAAGGCCTCTGGTTGATGGATGTGCTTATCCACATGAGTATTACTCATCTGAAGAGGGGCTGTGAGACAATACCCTTGGTTGTCATTGCCGGCTGGGTCTGTTGCGCCTCCAAAGCCTTGCAAATCACTCATGGCTTGACGTGGTTGTCTGTGTATGTGAGGGGAGATCTACTGAGAAATTGTTTTTATTATATGTTACTGCTAGCAAATAAATAATCTTCCCTCTGTCTTGGGCATGAGGAGATAGTTTTCTCCAGTGCCTTCAGATCGGGTGATTAATAACAACCATTAATCCCCTTGAATGACAGCAGTATATTAGGAGTGAAGCACATGTTAAAACAATTTGAGAGGCTGTTGCTGGGTCACAGGCTAACCTACTATCTTCATATATAATATTTTCATAAGGTGCAAGTGTTTCTAGGCATGAGATGTTGGCTGGAGATCAAGTCTGGGGAATGTACAGAGGCAGATCATCCGTGCGGGCATCGCAGCATCACAGGCTTGGACCAAAACCGAGCAGAATTTCCAGTGTAAATGGGTTAAAAAGTTGAATTTGGGATAGCCTGGACTATTCACAAGCTTAAGCTGAATCCCCCTCTACTCAGCTCTGGTGAGACCCCACCTGGAGTACTGCCTCCAGTTCTGGAGCCCCTATTCCAAGAGGGATCTGGAGGTGCTGGAAGGTGTCCAGAGCAGGGCCCACGAGGATGATCAGAGGGCTGGAGCACCTCTGCTGTGAGGACAGACTGAAGGAGTTGGGGCTGTTCAGTCTGGAGAAGAGAAGGCTCCCAGGTGACCTCATTGTGGCCTTCCAGTATCTGAAGGGGGCCTGCAGGAAGGCTGGGGAAGGACTTTTCAGACTATCAGGGAGTGATAGGATTAGGGAGAATGGGATGAAGCTGGAGGTGGGGAGATTCAGGCTGGATGTGAGGAGGAAGTTCTTCACCGTGAGGGTGGTGAAGCCCTGGAATGGGTTGTGCAGGGAGGTGGTTGAGGCCCTGTCCCTGGAGGTGTTTAAGCCCAGGCTGGATGAGGCTCTGGCCAGCCTGATCTAGTGTGGGGTGTCCCTGCCCATGGCAGGGGGGTTGGAACTGGATGATCCTTGTGGTCCCTTCCAACCCTAACTGAAACTATGAAACTATGAAAATCTCCAGGGGGGAGTGAATTTGTTCTTAAGGTCCAGGTGTTTAATTTGAAATGTTGAAACCAAATGTGTCATTTTTGGAAATGCCAAAACATTTTCTTTTTGACACTTTCTCAGTGAAGCTTTTCAACTTTTTTGGTTGGGAAATGGCAGCTTTCAATTAGGTGGAGGAAAGGTTAAATGAGACTTGGTAATGAATGACGATGTTTTGTTTGTATTCAAACAAAACATAGCTAATGCCCCCTCCAACCCCTTTTTAATGTCCTGAACTCCTTTACCTTCCCCCTGAATGTGTTTTGCCCCCTTCCAGCTTCTGGATCACCCTCATTTGGAAATGGGGAAAATGATTGGTGGAAAAATCCATGCAGGAATAACATCTGATGGTCCTTAAAAGGAAAAGGGCTTCCTGGCAGGGCTTCCTGGATGATGCCTAAGTGCCCAACACTGGAGAGCGGCCAGGCAGAGAGGGACCTGGGGGTGCTGGTTGATGGGAGGCTGAAGATGAGCCTGCAGTGTGCCCAGGCAGCCAAGAAGGCCAATGGCATCCTGGCCTGCATCAGAAACAGTGTGGCCAGCAGGAGCAGGGAGGTCATTCTGCCCCTGTACACTGCACTGGTTAGGCCACACCTTGAGTCCTGTGTCCAGTTCTGGGCCCCTCAGTTTAGGAAGGAGGTTGACTTGCTGGAAGGTGTCCAGAGAAGGGCAACGAAGCTGGTGAGGGGTTTGGAAGACAAGCCCTATGAGGAGAGGCTGAGGGAGCTGGGGTTGCTTAGCCTGGAGAGGAGGAGACTGAGGGGTGACCTTCTTGCTCTCTACAACTCCCTGAAGGGAGGTTGTAGCCAGGCAGAGGTTGGTCTCTTCTCCCAGGCAGCCAGTACCAGAACAAGAGGACACAGTCTCAGGCTGCGCCAGGGGAGGTTTAGACTGGATGTTAGAAGGAAGTTCTATACAGAGAGAGTGATTGCCCATTGGAATGGGTTGCCCAGGGAGGTGGTGGAGTCACCATCATTGGAAGTATTCAGGAGGAGACTTGATGGGTGCTTGGTGCCATGATCTAGTTGCTTGGGTGGGTTGGATTGGTTGATGGGTTGGACCCGATGATCTTGAAGGTCTCTTCCAACCTGGTTTATTGTATTGTATTGTATCATTCCATCTCATGCTGGCAATCCTCAGGTGAAGCAGACATGGCCCTGAATAACCCAGTGGCCAAAGCCATTTCAGGATCAATGCAAGGCTGGAGGAGATGATGAGGCACCCTGGGAAGGTGGCACCACAGCTCATGAAGCTTTATCCTAACTACACCTAACAAGCTCAGAGAGGCTGCAGGTGCCCCATGCCTGGAAACACTAAAGGTCAGGTAGGACAGGGCTTGAACAAGCTGATCTAGTTAAAGCGTCCTTGCTCAATGCAGGAAAGTTGGACTAAATGATCTCTAAAAGGTCCCTGTACTCAGCACTGGTTAGAGCCACACCTTGAGTCCTGTGTCCAGTTCTGGGATACTCAGTTTAGGAAAGATGTTGAGTTGCTGGAAGGTGTCCAGAGAAGTGCAACAAAGCTGGGGAGGGGTTTGGAGCACAGCCCTGTGAGGAGAGGCTGAGGGAGCTGGGGTTGCTTAGCCTGGAGAAGAGGAGGCTCAGGGGAGACCTTCTTGCTCTCTACAACTACCTGAAGGGAGGTTGTGGCCATGTGGGGGTTGGTCTCTTCTGCCACGCAACCAGCACCAGAACAAGAGGACACAGTCTCACGCTGTGCCAGGGGAGGTTTAGGCTGGAGGTGAGGAGAAAGTTCTTCACAGAAAGAGCAATTTGCCATTGGAATGTGCTGCCCAGGGAGGTGGTGGAGTCACCATCACTGGAGGTGTTCAAAAAAGGATTGGATGAGGCACTTGGTGCCATGGTTTAGGTGATGATATGGTGTTGGATGATAGGTTGGACTTGATGATCTCAAAAGTCTTTTCCAGCCTGGTTAATTCTATTCTATTCTATTCTATTCTATTCTATTCTATTCTATTCTATTCTATTCTATTCTATTCTATTCTATTCATTTCTATTCATTTCTATTCATTTCTATTCATTTCTATTCTATTCATTTCTATTCTATTCATTCCTATCCTATCCTATCCTATCCTATCCTATCCTATCCTATCCTACTCTAAAGATCCTTTCCAATCCAAGCCAGTGTATGATTCCATGATTCCAAGCCTCTGTGTTGCCCATCCTTTCTTGCCTTCGACCTAAAAGCAAACTCCATGATTTTTTTTCAGGTCAGTGCTCCTCTTTTTGGAACGTTGGCTCAGCAGGAGGCTTGGCAGTGCAAGACGTTTTCATTTGGCAGAGCTCATTCCTACCCATCTGATTGTGGAGTGAGACCATGCTCCCAGTGGGGCTTGCAGCAAGGCATTGATCTTGATGTACCATCTTCGCAGGCAGTAACGTGTGCTCCTTCTTTAGCATTTTGGGCAGATGTGTCGTGCTGCCTGCTGGAGCCCAGGGAAGATCAGCATCAAAATGAAAAATGTGAGAGGCTTGCTTAACTGATCTCTGAGTATCAGCCTTCTGGCTTGTTCCCTTCTCTGGCTCCCTTCTACCAGAGTTGTTCCTGACAGTTAGAGGAATCAGTAAGGAAAGAGTAAGTTTTGCATATGAATAAGACTCTACTAATTTCATCACAGAATGACAGAATGGTAGGGGTTGGAAGAAACCTCTAGGGATCATGCAGTCCAAGCCCCCTGCTAAAATGGGGACACCTAGTAGAGGTTGCACAGGATCATGTCCAGTGGAGTTTGAAAGTCTCCAAGGAGATTGCACAGCTGCTCTGGGGTAGTGCTCCAGCACTCTCACAGCATTTCCTTATGTTTATGTGGAACTTCCTTGTTCTAGTTTGTGCCTATTGCCCCTTGTCCTATCACTGAGCACCATTGAAAAGAGTCAGGCCCCATCCTCTTGACATCTGTCCTTTAGATATTGTTAAGCAGTCATAAGATCCTCTCTCAGCCTTCTCTTCTCCAGGCTAAACAGCCCCAGGTGTCTCAGTCTCTCCTACGCTGTGAGATGCTCCAGTCCCCTCACCATCTTCACAGCCCATCAGAGGACTTTCTCCAGTACTTTCTTGTCTCTCTTCAAGTGGGGAGCCCAGAACTGGGCCCAGTAGTCCATATGTGGCCTCACTAGGGCAGAGTGGATTGGGAGGACAACCTGCACTGACCTGCTGGCTACACTGTTCTCAGTGGATCCCAGGAGATCATTGGCCTTCTTGGACACAAGAGCACACTGCTGGTTTATAGTGAACTGTTGTCCACCAGGACTCCCATGTCCTTCTCCACAAAGCTCTTTCCACCGGGTCAACCCTAGCCTGTACTGGTGCATGGGGTTATTCCTCCCCAAGTGCAGGACCTTACACATATTTTGCTCTGGGTTCTGGAGGAAAATGGTGATACTCATAGGAGGGAAACACATTAGCTTTCAAAACAAAACAACACAACTGGAGAAGAGGAGGCTCAGAGGAGTCCTTATTGCTGTCTACAACTACCTGAAGAGAGGTTGTAGCCAGGTGGGGGTTGGTCTCTTCTCCAGGGCAACCAGCACCGGAACAAGAGGACACAGTCTCAAGCTGTGCCAGGGGAGGTTTAGGCTGGATGTTAGGAAGAAGCTCTTCCCAGCAAGAGAGATTGGCCAGTGGAATGTGCTGCCCAGGGAGGTGGTGGCGTCACCATCACTGGAAGTGCTTAAATTAAGACTGGATGAGGCACTTGGTGCCATGGTTTAGTTGATTAGATGGTGTTGGATGATAGGTTGGACTTGATGACCTCTGAGGTCTTTTCCAACCTGGTTAACTCTGTATTCTGTGTTCTATTCTGTATTCTGTTGGGGCTTCAAGTAGAGCACTGATACTGATGTCATGGGCCTGCTTAGCCTGGAGAAGAGGAGGCTCAGGGGAGACCTCATTGCTGTCTCCAACTACCTGAAGGGAGGTTGTAGCCAGGAGGGGGTTGGTCTTTTCTCCCAGGCAACCAGCACCAGAACAAGAGACACAAGAGGACTCAAGCTGTGCTAGGGGAGGTTTAGGCTGGGTCTTAGGAAGAAATTCTTCCCAGAAAGAGAGATTGGCCCTTGGAATGTGCTGCCCAGGGAGGTGGTGGAGTTACCATCCCTGGAGGTATTTAGGAAGAGCCTGGATGAGGCACTGGGTGCCATGGTTCAGTTGCTTAGATGGTGTTGGGTGATAGGTTGGACTCGATGATCTCAAATATCTATTCTATTCTATTCTAACAACAGAAACAAAACCAAAAATAAGCAAACCAAAAACCCCAACTGACCAAAGAGCAACAACAAAAATAATCCCAAGAGGCCTGTCCAGAAATTACTTTGAAAATGCTGCTGAGCTTCCAAGCCAGAGCATGAAATACTCTTTGCTGTTTTTTCCAACCCCCTGTTTGAACCATCCTTTGGCAGTCTAGGAGGAAATGCAATTTTGTCATATTATTGGTCTCTCCAGCAAAGCAGAGAGCAGCCTGTTCTTGCTGAAATGCCAGAGGGCTTTTTGCATGGGCAGCATCCCCAAATGGAGGAGTTGCGG
Source organism: Colaptes auratus (assembly GCA_015227895.2). Classification (NCBI taxonomy): domain Eukaryota; kingdom Metazoa; phylum Chordata; class Aves; order Piciformes; family Picidae; genus Colaptes; species Colaptes auratus. Next base: position 2,040,833 of record CM026897.1, on the reverse strand, counting down.
ATGCTCGAGGGCAGGGTTGGACACATTGACTTCCTTTACCCTAATTAACAGGGCAAATCTTCCAAATGCATCCCAAAAACAAGTCAGAGGAGGCTGGGAGGAAAGGGGGGGGGTGAGCATTCCCACTGGAATAGCTGGAGAATCCCAGTGCCCACCAGCAACTCAGAACTGTCATCGCCACGACATGTGAGATGGAGGTCGCAAACCTCTGGAGGAACATTTTGCACAGCGTGGGTCTAATAGCTGTCATCCAGAGCTGAGGTTTGGGAATAGCCATGTGCAGGGTGATGGCTGTGGCTTTTGTTTCTTTAATTGCTAACAGCAAGGCATTGCTCTTTGCTGAAGGAGAGGGGACTCTCGAGTTTATGTATGTTTTTTTTCCCCTCCCATTGCTTTTATCTGGCTTGCTTCACTATTTTTTGTTGCTGCTGGGGTCTGAAGGGGTATTTGTGCTTTTAAAATGGCATGCCTAGCACCACAGAAAGATTTATTTTATTGTATTTTATTTAAAGCTCATTTAACAGCGAGATGGTAATAGGGAAATGTCACCAAACATTTGCTTGTTTCTGCCTACATGTTGATGTCGCAGGGCTTTCAGATGGTTGCCCATATGTGGGGAAACACATTTTCTGTTACTCCTACTGGAAGCAACCATGTCTGGGAAAGGCAGCTTGTAGCTCTGTTTGCTCAGGGTGCCAGACAAAATTCATTTTAGGCATTGGAGAAACTTTCTGTGGCAGCAGAAAACTTTAGATGGGGGTCTAGGAGTGACCTAATGGTGGAAATATAGACCTGCTCTACATGGCTGTCTGTACCTTGGTCACATAACAGAAGACTTTTACTGCACACACAGATGAAAGATGAAACTGTGTGGAAATACATTGATCATTGATAATATGCACTCATGCCTGTACACTTGAAGGTATCCAGAGAAGGGCAAAGAGGCTGGGGAAGGATCTGGAGCACAGCCCTGTGAGGAGAGGCTGAGGGAGCTGGGGTTGCTTAGCCTGGAGAAAGGAGGCTCAGGGGACCTTCTTGCTCTCTACAGCTCCCTGAAGGAGGTTGTAGCCAGGTGGGGGTTGGTCTCTTCTCCCAGGCAACCAGCACCAGAACAAGAGGACACAGTCTCAAGCTGTGCCAGGGGGATGTTTAGGCTGGATGTTAGGAAGAAGTTTCTCAAAGATAGATTGGCCATTGGAATGTGCTGCCCAGGG
>CM026897.1:2000827-2039119 GCA_015227895.2 Colaptes auratus | reverse complement strand
GGCTCTACAGCTTGACCGCCTCTACTCTGGGTTCTTGGCAAGCTGCCTGCATGCCTGATGATCCAGCTTGCTTGTCTGATCAAAGGGGACCAAGCATGTGCACAACTCTCTCAGGCTAAATCAGAACTGAAGGTCGCACTTTCCCCCCTCACCCAAAGATAAAACCGCAGCTGCTGGAAACCAAAGTTAATAATCATCCAAGCTGGTGCCACAATGGCAGTTTGTGGAAGTTCACTTCAGAAAAAAGGCAAGCAAGGAGGACTTTAAAGCACAGATAACTTTTAAAATCAAGCAGAATTTGCAGCCTCAGGTATATATGCTCATAAGCTCAATCAATGAGGCAAGCAAGTTTTTATAATGCCTCACTACAGCTTTAGATAAGAAAATATCTAGATGCTGTTAACAGTAAAATGAATAAATCAATCAGGAGTGACAGAAGCTTTGTATCAACTTCCCTTGTTGCAAATTCAAAGGAAAAACAGTAGGGCTGGAGCATCTATGTCCTCTGCTGCTTTGGAATCTGTTCCTAAAGGAACCAGACAAGCAACTGGGCTTTACTGAATCCATCCTGACCAGACCTTCTATACAGGGGAAAGGGATCAAGAGCACTGAGGTGTGATATCTTTACATACCTGTTTTTCCTCTGCCAACTAGCTAGATTTAATCCTGACTACAGTAATGAGAGAGCAGCTAATGTAACATCAAAGACTGTTCTAAGCTTTGAAGCCTTGATACTAGCTTTTGCTGCTGTTACAATCTAGTACTAGAAACTTAACTCCACAGAGAGACCAACATAACTGAAGGTTGTTTTTAAAGGCCCTCAGCTAACACAATTTATGGTGGCTGTTATTAGGCAGTTTAAGTAGTCAGGAAAAGACACATTTCATTAGTTTTCTTGGTAATAGTAAACACTTTCAGATCAGTTGCAAGTTAATTACATTGAGAAGGTCCTCCTAGAAGCACAACCTAATGCAGCTGGTGTGTCACTTGGTGCATGTGCAATTCTTCCAGCTAGACAGAAAACTGCACTGACTCTCCAGAGATAACAGTGAAGCTTTGTTAGTATCCCAAATTAGGTTTAGTCAAACTCGTTTTGGAAGAGGAACACTGTTTAATAGTCAGTAAACATTGTGTGGGTGGAGCATAATGAAATCCTGTATTCACAATATTTCAACTCAAAACCCAGCTGCAGTTAAAATTTCAGTTTGCAATGCTAAAAAAAGCTGTAACCACAATGAGGCATGACAAGTTGGAAGGTTAAAACAAAACACAGTTCACTGTGCCAACAATTTAGAGCTGCAGATTATTATCAAATACCAGCCCACCCCCCCAACTTCACACCCTCCTACTTTCCAACATGAAAAGTCAGGTTGGACATATGAAAATGAAAAGCTTAGTGAAGTATGGTGGCTGTGATTTCTAATTTTCACTATGTAATCAGTTTAAAAGCTATTATTACTAAACATCTGAAGCTGAGTACTTTGAGAGCACCCAAGAACCTTTTAATGTAGATATCATACTTCATGCATTTTTTATCAGGCATCTCAGCCAACAGCTCAGGCTCCTACCAGGAGAGCAATTCATAGTCCTAAATGCAGACTTTACCTCTCCCTGCTGATTATATAGGAGTTTGAAGTTAAAGTAGCTGAAGGGGGCCTACAAGAAGGAGGGATTTTTCAGGCTATCAGGGAGTGATAGGACTAGGGGGAATGAATGAAGCTGGAGGTGGAGATTAGCTGGAGGTGGGAGGAAGTTCTTCACTGTGAGGGTGGTGAGGCCCTGGAAGGGTTGTCGAGGGAGGTGGTTGAGGCCCCATCCCTGGAGGTGTTTAAGCCCAGGCTGGATGAGGCTCTGGCCAGCCTGATCTAGTGTGAGTGTCCCTGCCCATGGCAGGGGGGGTGGAACTAGATTGATCCTTGTGTCCCTTCCAACCCTAACTAAAACTATGAAACTATGAAAGTATTTATTTCCCTGCAAGCAGTCTCAAGTAGGTTAAGTTTTGATTAAGCACAATGTTCTGGATAAGAACAAAAAAATACCCCAGCTCTCATCATGACACTCTAGGTTTGTGTAACAGCACCTGGAAGCCAAGGACTGTGCAAGATGCTGAAGTGGGAATTCCTGTTGCAAAGAGCTTGCCATTATATGGAAACATGCACAAAAGGAAGGAGGAAATCACAGAATGTTAGGGGTTGGAAGGACCTTGAGAGATCATCTAGTCCAACCCTCCGGCAAAGCAGCATCACCTATCCAGGTCACACAGGAATGCATCCAGGAAGGTCTTGAGTATCTCCAGAGAGAGACTCCCCAACTCCTCTGGGCAGCCTGTTCCAGGGTTCTGTCACCCTCAGAGTGAAATAGTTCTTCCTCCTGTTTCCATGGAACTTCCTATGCCTCAAAAACCAAACAAAAATCCCCAACCCAACATGGGGTGATGCTCTGTTATCAAAGTCTCACAGTTCCAATGTGCAGGTGTCAAGGAATTTGACATTGTTCTTGAAGCCTCAGCCCCGGAACGACTCCTAAATGAAACTAGGTTTTGGTTTATTTCAGGGGTTCTGAAATGTCGCTCAGTGTATCCACTATGCTAAAAGGCAATTACCAAAGACCCCAAAACTATTTAGGCTGGTATGTTTACATCAACTCCCTGATTTGTGATTATTTGTCTTTGTCAACACCAGGAAAAAAAATGATCAAGCTCAGAAGGGTTAGTGACAAGATCAGAATCCAGGCACACAGAATCCCAGCCCAAACTACGGCAACAGTTACATACAGAGTTTTTGCAGCTTCAGCATTCAGTGGGCGACCCATATTTCAAATTATCCAGTTGATTACTCCCTTCTTGGTAAGTATTTTATTAACAGAACCACTTGATAAAACAAAACCAACAACAACAAGAAAAACCCCACAAACAAACCAAACCGAGAACAAACATCCCCTCCCCCAACAAAAAATCCCCACACTTCTCATGGTACTCTGAAGATGTGTACTTTGACTGGCAGGAGGAAAGGGAATGAAGTCACATTCCTTATGTACAAGAGGCATTTCTGCATTAATATGCTTGAGCAGCACTGGTCAGATTCTCAGGAAGAGCAGAACTGCAGTGGAATAACTCAGAAAGGCATTGGATGAGAAATAAGAGTAGGTCAAAGTTACTCAAGAACTGCCAAAGCCAGTTAATGAAATATAGGCAAGCAACATTTCAAATACAGTTAAGGTCCCCTTGTTTGGCTAAGCTGTGGCTGAAACAGTAATGTCAGGAGAGAATTTTGTACAAGACAAAAAGTGACTTCACAGACCAGGCGCACCAGGGATCCACGGAACATCTTGCAGTGTCTTCGTACACAGCCTGGAGCCCAAAACTGGGTACAGTCAAGGCTATTACAATGTTCAAGGCAAAGTAAACACTGTTGCAACTGAAACAACACAGAAAAATTCACAGTAGAAGAGCATATAGAATAGGTCACCCAACTGATTCAAGTTGCAACCTGCTCATAAATGTAATGAGTGTTTCACCTGGACAAGATGCTCTTATCTAACCATTCATAGGTGAAACAACTGCTTTAATACACTCCATCTGGAGTAGAAGCTGCATCATTAAATAATGCAGATCCAAATCCCCCACAACAGCTGCATAAAAAGTGATTTTAACATCTAAACTACACCTCTCCAGCCCACAACATACAGGACACTTGCCTCATTTATTGGAAGGTTAGAAGCTATTCTAACCAACCCAAGGGAGAACAGGTACAGCAATTAACAAAATAATCCCAACCATCATGAGAATTAAAAACTTTATTAGTGTATTCACATATTAGGCAAATGCACACGCATGAAGCTTATTTCTTAGTTCACAAGTTCTACCAAACATTAGTCTAATGGTAAAACTATTACAAACTGGTAAACCCACTTTTTCTCAAAAGATGTCTGGCCCACTTCTTCGAGGCTTGATTTGGTGGTATTGCTTCTATGCCCTAGTCATTACGGCATAAAAATACCCATCACTATCATCAATTCAATCAACTGATTAAAAGCGGTAACACTGGCCACATTTTTGTTCTCAAAGCTAAGTTATCACTAGCTGTATTACAAAGTACAGTGCTAGTGGAATGGATGAAACAATGGGGAAAAAACAGTCAAAGGCAATCCTGCTACTGCCACATAACAGAAGAATGACAGGACAGCTAGATCACAGATTGTTAGTAAGATGTATATTTTTTCAAGTCAGAATAACCCTTCTATACAGTTTCCCACACCTTCCCCAACCCGACTTATCGAGAATATACTTCAGAATAATTTTAATATGGTGCAGCTGTAGTGTCCAAGGGTTCACAATAACCTGCACTGTCATGAAGAACCTAGAAGTCCTCCTTCGCTGGTCATACCTCAGCAACCACTAACCTAGAGGTTTTGCAGAAGCAACTACTTTTAATAACAAGGCCCATTATGACATGATGAATGCATATGACCTGGTAAGTAAGTAAGCTATACAAAGCCACTCAGATCAGAAATTTACATTCTGTTACTGAAAAAAAAATGTTAAGAAGCTGCATCTATTTTAAAGTCTAACGAAAGAGTCTAGTTTAACCCTGGGGGAAAGAAATTTTCAAGGCTTGGCTCCCCCCCCAAAAAAGAAAATAATCCCCCCTAAGATTTTAACCTGTTTAATGAAAAGGTACAGATGTAAGGGGTAAGCCAACACCTTGTATACTTAGTCCAGTATCCAATATTACAGTAAATTCTCACTCCATGAGAGAGAAAAAAAAAAAGGCCCCCATGATTTCAACAACTGGAGGTACAAAAAAGCTTCAAAATCTATCAGTGCCAGCAACACCACTGGCAACAGAAGCATAAACTCAGGTGGGTAGGGAAAAGTAGACTCCTAGGTGATGGATACTTGAAATTTGTAATATGAACTCATTTTAGGCCCCATTAAGCATTAAAGTGTCTTAAGATTTCACAGCGAATCTTTAGACATTCTTTCCCTTGCAATGGAGGGATTTTCTTTTTTCCTTTAAGAAGGCAGCAAACAAGTTTAAGCTTTTCTACAAGGAAGTCTGCTTTTTATGTTTAGGACAACTTGAAACCTGCTCATATAAAAAATAGAAAAGAACAAAGGGGTAGAGTCTTGGAATTTGATGAGAGGTTCGTCCAATCATGAAACACAATTTATGGGAAATAAATGTAGAAGAAAGCGCCGCTACTGTGATTTGAGATCATGATACATTACCTGTACATATACTTAGCTAATCATGTTATTGATAAACCATTAGGACCCTCAATTATATACCCAATAAAACACCATTAAGAGTCTTTAGAACTGTTCCTTCTTCCCTCTGAAGAAGGCATTGCTATACACTAAATTTTCATCTAGTATCAGAGTATCGGAAACAAAATCCACAAGGTGCTTTAACTGATGAGACCTCAAGTGCTGATTTCTTTTCTCTCTTTTTTTTTTTCCTCTTTTCTTTTTTTTTTTTTTTTTTTTTTTTTTTCCTTTTCTTTTTTGAAAACCTTTTTGGATAGTAAACAGTTCATGGAGACCACACACAAATACTACGACAGACGAGCTGTTACGTTAAGTCTGTTGACTGGACTCAGTATTTAGCCCACTGGTGACGGAGGAAGGAGTTTAGGACATGCTGGAGCAGCGTACTGAAGGGGAGCCCATCTGAGTCAATACTTTGTCCAGCCACTGTAGAGGCCCATTCAGGTGCAGCTCAATCCAGCAAGGAGTGCTAGTCACTGTTTGCCGCCTAGAGAAAGAGAGAATGGGAAAGTCAGAAAGCAGTCTCACAGTATCACCAAAGTTGGAAGAGACCGCAAAGATCATCAAGTCCAACCTGTCACCAGAGAATTCATGAGTAGACTCATGGCACCAAGTGCCACGTCCAAACCCTCTTGAACCCCTCCAGGACGGTGACCCACCAATCCCTGGGCAAGCACGTTCCAATGGCGGATGACTCTCTCCATGAAGACTTTCTCCTCACCTCCAGCCTAAACTTCCCCTGGTGCAGCTTGAGACTGTGTCCTCTGGATCTGGTTTGCTAGAGAGGAGAGAACAACCTCTTCCCGGCTACAACCACCTTTCAGGTAGTTGTAGAGAGCAATGAGGTTCTCCCTGAGGTCTTCCCTGAGCCTCCTCTTCTGCAGGCTAAACAACCCAGCTCCCTCAGACTCTCCCATAGGCTTGTGCTCAAGGCTCTCCCCAGCCTTGTGCCCTTCTCTGACACATTCAAGGTCTCGATTGTGCTTCCCAAACTGAGGGGCCCAGAACTGGACCACAGGTCAAGGTGGGCCTAACCAATACAGAGTACAGGGCACAATGACTTCCCTGCTCCTGCTGGCCACACTATTTGTAATGCAGGCCAGGATGCCATTGGCCTTCTTGGCCTCCTGGGCACACTGCTGGCTCATGTTTAGGTGACTGTCAACCAGCACCCCCAGGTCCCTCTCTGTCTGGGAGCTCTCAGCCACTCTGACCCCAGCCTGTAGCTCTGCATGGGGTTGTTGTGGCCAAAGTGCAGCACCTGGCACTTGGACTTGTTGAATGCCATCCTGTTGGACTCCGCTCATCTGTCCAGCCTGTCAAGATCCCTCTGCAACTGTCAGCTCTGGCTGACAAAGCTGTCCATCACATAACCACAAAGTATGTGCCCATCCACATCTACCCAGAAAATAAAAATCTGCAACCATAGCGCTGCAAGCTTTTCTCAGACAGTCTTTCAGACAGGAACCAAAAAAAAACACACCCCCATGCATCTAAGGCATCAATGATTGCCTGCTTGTCTGCAAGGCATCAAGAATTTCTGCTCTGGACAATGTGACAAAACTACAACATTTGCTTCAAGTGTCCCACCAAGAACCTTACCTTCTAAAGAAATTAAAAACTGAAGACTGCCCAACCAGTGTGGTGTTCACATTACAGATAGCTGTGTGCAGCTGTGTCTTAAGCTTCAAAGAACTGCGCATAACTGGATTTGAATTTTGTAGACAGCCATTGATAAATACAGACTAGAAAACAGCTGGCTCTGCAGTGCCAGTGTGGCCAAAGAGCACAGTACTATGGTGATTGCAAGGCTTGTCTTTTAGGCGCAATTGCAAGACAGATGTATAAGGAAACTGTGGATGTTGTCAGAAACGCTACGTCAAAACAGTGTGTGGTTATAACTGTGCTAGCTGATGCTATCTCAAAGGAAACTTTATCTCTGATTTCCTGTAATCTTACACTTCTATATCTGTTTTGTACTGTAACATCTTCACACAAATATTTAAGTAAAAATGGTCTTGTCCTTGTCTGTTTATAAACCTGCCTGCAATTTTCCACAATAGAAGCCCTTACTTAAATACTAAGGAAAACCTCAGTAAAGCTGAAGGTTGTCAGCCATAAAACCCTTCATTCACTCTTCCACACATCCTTGTTTCAGAGACCTGATACTCAAAATCTTCCTTCTCATCTCCTAAGTAATCAGTTTGGGAACACTCTGCCTGAGAAATCTTGTTATGTCACTGCACCCACTCCAGGCATGGGAGTTTTCCCAAACTAGACTGGCAGACTACTGTTGCTAAGCCAGTTTCTCCTAGTAATTCAAGCTATCCCAAGTGAAAGCGAGGAGGCATTAAGATTCAAGGCAGCAGATTAATCAGGAACAAGCCCAGCCCTTCATTTTTACTGTTGGCATTGCAACACTTTGCTTTAAAGGAAATCTGTTTATGTAAACAGAGGAACTGAAAGGGCAGAAAGATTAAGCCAGTGAGAGGATGAATTTCAAAAGTTGTCTGTCGTTTCACACTTTCTGGAGGAAAGTGCCTGGGGTCTCTGTGCTCTGTCAGCACTCTAAAACACGTTACCATCTCAAACTTGAATGCCTAAGCCAAAACAACAAGCTCCAATAGAAGAACAATCTGAACTCCAGGAAACAGTTTCATTTAGTCTCAAGTCCCCTCTCCCGAAGAAGGAGTTCATTATTCCACTGCTGTCACATCCCTTACAACGAGTTCCACAACACACTTCCTCAAAATTCCTGTTCTATCCAAGAACCCTGGCTATGCACTATGCTGGCAAAAAAAACCCCATGAGTCACTTAGCAGTTGACTCAAAGCTAAAACTCATCCCCTTCTACCCATGGATTTCCAGTTCATATACCACTAAGTGTCTTTGCTGTAATTACCTCTACTTAACTTTCTTCAGAAGATTATTCTAGACCTGGAGAGTTCCTGTACAAACATGAATACTTGACTGCTGGTCTGAACTTCTACCATCATTCAGTTCAAGCCAACATGTATTGAGCAAAAAGCTGTAAGCTACTTTGCCTACCAAGCTTATAAAATCTACCACCTTGCCACAGCTGAACGTTTATGCACATATGCCATGTGCCTAAAACGCAGTTAATGCTTTGGCTTTGTCAAAGCCTATTCTATAGTAATAGTTTTGGCATTATGAGGCATGGAATTCTTACAGAGATTGGATTCCACAGTGCTTTCTGGTCTACTTCGACAGTTCAGTCTACATTCATTAAGTTCAAGGTTGTGTTTGCAGAGCACCCTCTTCTTGCTGTAATCACAGTTGCAGTGTAGCTTTGAAGTTGTGTGCATCAATAATTTATTAGTATCATCTTAACGAGATGCAAAGAAACTAGTCAGTTCAGCATTATGTCAGTAATCTGTTCTGTGCTGTTCCGGCAGTATTCCACAGCAGCCTTTTCAGCCCTGTGATCTGAGGAGTTTATAGTCTATTAACAACCACACCTCTCACTCCTCAGAAACAAAAAGCCTCCCCATTGATTTAACCCAACACTTAACACTCTATTCACCTCAAGTTGTCTCCATAGGATCCAACTAAGCCTTTGTCCCGCTCCGATTTGAATGCTGTATTATTCGTAAGTGAATATATACCCTTTTGAGCCATACTCAGCAGTTATTTAAAGCTGAGCCTGGCTCTTTCTTGTGTCTCTTGGTAACAAAGGGGTACACATTTATTCCATTACTCAAAATTTCTCATTCCATCTAACAAGGCTTTTACAAAACTGGCTTTGTTTAGCCAAGAAGCCTCCCTGACATACTGATGCTGATATTTGCATCTATTTCAAAAGCAGATAAAGAATCACAACTCCAGGATTCACAGTGGAACTTGTAACTTCAGAAGTTACATACACTTTCTAAAATCATGATATATTGCAATATGTATGGATATGGTGGACTTCATTCTTTCAGTGGACAACTTCTAGAGAGCTTTAAGAGCTTTGTTTAAAAACTCACATCCCCATCTCTGCAAATGAAATCTTTACACTCTAAGTTAGAAATCAATCCCTTTCTTCCCAAATTCCCATATTGCAATTAAAACCAGCACTGTTCTCAAGTATGGCTCTTTATTTGTATTAACAGAGAATATAGCTGGAAAACTACTCTAAAGCAGATAAGACTATTTTTTCCACTCAAAATCCTCCTCCTAGCAGTTTTATTATGTAAACACAGTGGTACTACTCTTCTAAGCTTTTTCCATTACATGTTCCAAAATATTTGCCATCCTTTAAATGCCTGTTCTCCACTTGTTTTATTCTGCAGAATGGACTCCAAGTGACTCCAATTTTTTCCACTAGGTACCACTAAATGCATCCCACACCATGACCTAACAAACGATTTCTACCCCATACAGAACAGAGACCAATATGACTGTGCATCTAACAAACAGCAAACAATCTTGCAGCACAACCTGTGAAACTTCTAGATGTGGTCAGTGATTTCACCACAATAAGCAAGTGGGGCCCAGCAAGGAAACAGAACTTTGACGACATTCATTGCTCAACAGTTGACGTCAATGCATTACTAAAATCAGTTTACTGGTCTTTATGACTTGGGAGCTCAAAGGATGAGAGGGAGAAAAAGGAAAATATGGCTTCAGCTTGCAGACAGTGTATCTAAAATCACAGTAAGCCTGTACTTATGGCTTTCAGGCCAGGCAAATGGAGTACTAGTGAAAGAAGAGAAGTTAAATTGAAAAGTAAAGGTGTTTGCTTACCTGTATTCAGCTCCCCATCCTTTAACAAAACTCATTCTTATGGTACACATTCTAGTAAGCTGATAAACTGCCTCAAAACCCTGATTCACAGACTGAGCCAGAAGAGCAGCAAATTCTTGGTTATTGAAGATTTTTAGATTGCATCCTATAAAAGAAGAGTCCAAATCAATTAGTATGTGTGTCTGCTACACAGAGGCCCAAAACAATGAGGAAACCACCAAAAGGAAAGCAAGTGCCATGAGCTGCATCCACTGGGTATTTTTTCTCAAGACCTTTGTCAGACTACTCACCTGGTGGAATTTTGCACACAGTTGCAGGATGCCAGCCATATCTTTGATTGCAGTTGGGGCTCTGAACAAAAATCGCGCTATCACTTAGGCACTCAGCAAAAACTTCTCCACCAATATAATAGAGACGCACACCTCTTCCTGCAGCAAAATCAAAGCACATCTAGTTATGATATGACCCAAGAACTTAACAAGGGAGTATTTTGTTCCAGAGAAGGACAAGGTTATTCTTCACATGAGAAATAGTATCTACAGGCATATACTGCTGAGTCAACAGCTTTAGCAGCAGAGTAACAGAATTAACTTGAATTTTTCTCCCACAAACATAGCTACCTGAAGAAAAAGCAGACTATTTTTTGGTCCAGAAACAGAATTGTCTAGCTGTGTAATGCCTTCAAACTAAACACAACTTAGAAATCAGTGTTAGACTAGAATAGAATTAACCAGGTTAGAAGAGACCTTTGAGATCATCAAGTCCAACCTATCACCCAATGCCATCTAATCAACTAAACCATGGCCAAGCACCATCCAGTCCCTTCCTAAAACACTCCAGTGATGGTGACCTCCATCACCCTCCCTGGGCACAGCACATTCCAATGGCCAATCACTCTATGAAGAGCTAACTATCTCTTCACTTAAACACAAAAACTGAAAAATATTAGATTGAACAGAATTAAAGCTTGTGCTAAAGTGTTGTATGAGAAGTGGCAGAGGCCACTGTGGCAAGAACAGGAAACACAAGTATGCCACTTCAGCAATCTTTGCTTACCTGCACCCACGCTATTTCACAACCCACACCATATCCCTTCTCTGCTCTACTGTGACAAAAAAAACCCACAGGACTTCATTTAGCTCATTACAAAAAATTACCCTTAAGAAATCCTATCACTCACGTTTAAATTGCCATCTTGTTCTTTTCAGTAGAAACAAGTATGTACAGTTACTTCTAGCAGACTACACAACTGATCTCCCAAATAAGAGCTACTTATAATTAACAGGTTCTTCAAAGGCCACAGTTTCTCTTCCTTTTCTTTAAAATTATTTTTTGAACACAAGGAAAGCTTCTGTTAAAAAAAATAAAGGGTAGGTTCCTCCCATCTTCACTTGCCCTCACCACAGACCATTTTGACCAGCCAGCACAAGCACAGCTTATAGTTTCATAGTTTCAGTTAGGTTGGAAGGGACCACAAGGATCATCTAGGTCCAACCCCCCTGCCATGGGCAGGGACACCCCACACTAGATCAGGCTGGCAGAGCCTCATCCAGCCTGGTCTTAACACACTCCAGGGACAGGGCCTCAAACACCTCCTCGAAACCATCCAGGCCTTCACCACCCTCACAGTGAAGAATCTCCTCCTCATGTCCAGCCTGAATCTCCCACCTCCAGCTTCATTCCATTCCCCTAGTCCTATCACTACCTGATAGCCTGAAAAGTCCCTCCCCAGCCTTCTTGGAGCCCCCTTCAGTACTGGAAGGCCACAATGAGGTCACCTGGGAGCCTTCTCTTCTCCAGACTGAACAGCCCCAACTCCTTCAGTGTCCTCACAGGAGAGGTGCTCCAGCCCTCTGCTCATCCTCGTGGCCCTTCTCTGAACACGCTCCAGCACCTCCAGATCCCTCTTGTAATAGGGGCTCCAGAACTGGAGGCAGTACTCCAGGTGGGGTCTCAGCAGAGCTGAGTAGAGGGGAGAACCCCTCCCTTGACCTGCTGGCCACACTTCTCCTGCTGCAGCCCAGGCTCTGATTGGCTTTCCGGGCTGCAAGTGCACACTGAGAGCTCCTGGTGAGCTTCTCATCCCCCAAAAAAAAAGAGTTTATCAAAGCCAAGATGCTACCTTGTGGAAAACAATCCTCTTTACTAAACATCATGAAGAAAATTTCAGTCATCTCAGAACCAGCATGTTCCAAATGGTGACTTCTGGCATTGCAGAGAAGAATTCAACAAGTACTACTGATGCCCATCCTACCTTTTGTAAAACTAAGCAACAGGACAACGTTTCGTATTAAAGCTTACATTTCAATTATAAGTAACACTGATTGTAAATGCTACCCTGGGCAAAGTGGTACAACCAGGAGCCTGAAAGCCTAAAACCAGCCCCTCAGGATGCTTCTGTTTCTGAAAGGCAGAGAACAGCAAAGCAAGCAAGAGAAATGCCATACAGCTGAGTGGCTTCCTCCTGCGCTGCCCTCAGCTTCACAGATGTGTGATTGCTGGCACCCTGACTGTGCTTGAGGAAAGGCAGCTTCTTTCAGCTCCAGCCATCACTGTAACTCTTCCCAACTGCAACTGCCTGTAGTAGAAGCTCCTGCTTTTCTCCCAGTTTCAAAAGTGGTGACATCTTGTGTCTTTCCAATGCTGTTCTCAGCAAGAGAGACTAAGCTCTCCCTGGCACACTTCAAGAGGGAGAAGTTAAATGGCTGTCTGCACAGGGGTAAAAAATTCCCAGCATAGAATACAGAATTAACCAGGTTGGAGAAGACTCAGAGTTCATCAACCTATCACCCAACACGACCTAATCAACTAAACCATGGCACCAAGTGCCTCATCCAGTCTCCTCTTAAACACCTCCAGTGATGGTGACTCCACCACCCCTGGGCAGCACATTCCAATGGCAACCTCTCTTGCGGGAATAACTTCTTTCTCAGCATCCACCTAAACCTCCCCTGGTGAAGCTTCAGACTGTGTCCTCTTGCTCGTTGCTGGGTGCCTGGGAGAAGAGACCACAACCCCCACCTGGCTACAACCTCCATTCTGGTAGTTGGAGACAGCAAGGTGGTCTCCCTGAGCCTCCTCTTCCCTAGCATGCATATCTGCCCATCCTTCCTGGGTCATTCCAGATAATTTAATGGCTGAAATGAAATAAGTAGTTAAAAATAAAAAGAAATCAGACGTTTTTACCTATGTGTCGCCCTTGTCATTTCCACTGTAGCATTTCTGTTTACATTGGAAAGCAGACCTAGACAAAATCGTTCTGAATTTGATGGATCTGTGAAGCCATCTACAGTCAGGGAAGGCTGTGATGCATGGAAGGTTTTCTCCCACTCTTTGATTCAATTCATAATATGCTATGGAACACCAAAATGCAGGCTCCGAGTAAGTAACTGGTTGCAAGTCTGAAAACAAAAAATTAAAAAAAAGTAAGCTTAACACAGAATTTGAGGCTGAAGTCTACCTGCCCTGCCACTCATCTCTTCCAGAAACAGCAGCAGCAGTCTCCTGCATATGCTTGTTGTAATTTTCATCTACGCTGGTGAACAGGATGGAATTATATTCCACACCAGGGAAGAAGAGGGAAAGAAGAGCTGATCTAACCTAATCACAGCCCTTGTCACTCAGTACTTGCATTTTGCTCTCTGAGTTCCAGACACTGAGACATTTCCTTTGCCTTTCTGTAACTTGCAAACATTTTGGCAATGTTAAACAAAAGACTATCAAACACTGATCCACACGAAGGAAAAAAACATTAATCTGACATCCCCTTGTATTACACTAGGTCTTTGTACTGTTCCTTTAGATGAAAGCAGCCTATGCTCCTTTGACTCTCTCCTGCTGGAGCTCAGTATCTCCCTGTGCATCTTCAGCTTTTCCTGTGGTACTTCCCCCTTTTACCTACCTAATTACTCACTCGCGCTCTGAACAGCATTTTCCTGTCACATCCTGACACCTCTCTAAACAAACCCAAGGGAAGCTGATCTTCCTGAGCATTTACATAGACACACAGCAGTGGCACCTGATCAAAGCAGGTGGACAGCTTATGTGGGAGCAACAACCAAGCTGCCGTCACAGATGAAACAGTACATGAGAAAACCACCACAACACACATGCAAGGGAGACAGCAAGTCTGGGCAGCTCTATGGATAGGCTGCTATCTTTAGACTATTTATAAATGCTGTTCCTGCACACAACCACATAATTCTTTCTCTTTGCTAGAAGCTCAGCAGTTAAAGACACAGAGTAGTTATTAAAAACTTATTATCCCAGCCCTATTATGTTTATCATCAGGAAGCCAACCCCATAGCCTCTTCCTAAGACAACTCTTACTTTGTTAAAAAGCATTTTCATTTTTCACATAATTATACATATAAGAAGAGTCACCACACACAGAGAAACAATTAAAAGTATTTCCAGCTTACCCAAGCTATGATTAACTGGGGAGAGAGTACTAGGAGACAGCTCTGCTGGAGATCCTGTTGAAAGAATACAGGTTGTTTCAGAGCAAATGATTCTTATTTCAGATGTGTATGTAGGATCACTATCTAGATACAGTTTTGCATTGCAATTCTGGGAACAAGAAACCTCAGATATACTGCAACTAGTTTTCCAGTATGTCAAATGTTTATTCTGAATTAAGATTACATTTAATTTTCTGGACACCTTGGGAAACTAACCATTCACCCAAAGACTCAATTAACATCTTGGTATTGTGTTTGGCAGAGTTCTCACTTCATGCACATTCACCAGTGGTAAGGTAGTGACTTCTTCCCAAATTCAGTGAAAAAAAGAAGCAGCTAAGAGAAAAGGGTGAGATGATCAGAGATGACCTCTGTATTCTGAAAGGATAGGGTTTATCTCTAGAAAAGAACAAGATGGATTTAAATGTGGTTTGTTTGTTTTCCCCCCGAAGAAGGGAGCAACAACAAAAATAATCAGAAGAACATGAACTTTCTAGCAAAGTTTGTGCACTGGTAGGCAAAACACAGCAGAGCTTTGCACAGAATTATTCCTACAAGGATCACTGATGTCACCCTTTTATGTTAAGGTAGCTATTGCCATGTAGTGTGAAAAAGTTGCAGCTTTTACAAAAACCTAGTGTGGCTGACTGTGATTAAGTAAAAAAGGTTGCTAACATTAGCAAAGCAAACACACAGCCCCGTCTGCCAGCACACAGGGAGGTTCTAATCCAGCACATTTAACTGTGCTGTATCCAAATGTAAGGACAACCAGATTATCCAAAACCTTTCATGCTTGATGTTTCTGCTACCATTTCAGCAGAGCACTCCATACAACAATTACTTTAAACATGACAGAGTAGTAAGGTCATGTTGACAGAGATGTTCTCAACTCCAGCATTTCTGTCACTTCTTCAGGCCAACAGAGATTCTGCTTCAACAAATCTGTTTTCTATCAAAGTTAGTGGTAGGCTGAAACTGGTCACCTATTAAAACCCTTTTTTTAAGCCATTTGTTAACTATATACATATATCTATTAAACCCATTTATTAAGCCTTCTACTGAAGGCTTAGATCTGTATGCTTTTCTTACAAAACAAATGGCATGTACTTAATACGACACAGAATGTTTTAAAAGCATCCTCCTAGCAGATAATTTTGTTCAAAGACTTATGATACTTTAAGCAGAAAGCACCTGGTTGTAGAGAGTGCTACAGCCATCAACATTTGGGCTGAATTAATGCTACTGCTCAAGAGGGATCACAACTAGCAATCCAAGTCCTCAATACACTGAAAACCAAATTCTTACCTGTATCCATGCTTTGGTTCAACTGTTGGTCACTCGTTTCTCCATCTTCACTGATATACCCTGGAGGTGGTGTTTCTGTAAAAGGAAAAAAAAACAACCAAAAAACAACAAACAAAACCAAAACCAAACCAGGAAACAACAAAACAACTAACCAACAAACAAAAAACTCCAACCCCAGAGCCAAAGACAATCCCAGCTACTATTTCAATAGTTGGTGTAATTCGTTAAGATTTAGCACTGGGGGGGGTTTGTCCTCAAACCTTCATGAGCTTCATTCACTATCAGAGCATTAAATTAGAATTTCATTTTGCTGTCCCTATTTCCTACCAACAGGACTTCCAACCCATTACCTGCCTTATTGTTTATGTAAAACATATAATCTCCTGTATGCCAGTTAATTGCTCAAAGATGTTAGATGATTAACCGATAATCCTTGTTTGTTCCATTTAAGACAAGAAACTTCACTATGAGTAACAATTTGCAATTATGATCAACAGCTTTCACATTTTAGTAGCATTATAAATGAAAAAAACCATCTGGTGACTTCTTTTTTTAAAAAAAAAAAAAAGGTCTGTCTTTATGTAGTATAACCATCAGATCAGATACCTTCCCACGCCTTGTAAAAGTTGCTAAATTTAAAAGTTGTTTTCCAGTTCAGTCTGCAAATTCATTTTTCTTGAATACCCAACTGTTGATTTCACTCAATGATAACTATTATCTAACTAATTACACTGCACAAGCTCTACTTTCATTATTACTTCCAAGTTCTATTAAAATGATCATTTATTCTTTTAACTAGCTTTAAGGATGGAGTTTCACAGGCTAAAGTAAACTCAGTAACAAGTCTGATGCATTCTGAGACCAGAAACTGTCTAATTCCACAGACATATCTTCAAAACCAGAAGAGTACAATTGTTCCTTTTCTCCATTCAGAGTGGGCTTTGTAATCCAGATAATGAGTTAACCAACTGTGTTTCAGGAAATAATTTTCCATCAACTAGGCAAATGTCTTTTCCTGTTCATTAAAGGCAAAACCTAGGTTGTGTTTTTTTTTAGTGAAATGTTTGAAGCTATCTCTGCAATTACCTTAGAGCTGTCTCTGAGACATCTGAGGGATTAAATATGTTTAATTTTATTATTACCAAACAGAAGAAATTTAAAGATAAAGCCTTTGCTGAAGAATTAAAATCAAATCATAACAAGTATTATGTCTGAGATTTTCAGCAACATAGTGAGAACAGAAGGAAGTCAGTGAGAGGAAACTAGATTAAGTGATTAAATAGCAACCTGGTGAAATAAAATTGTATCAAGAAGGAATTATATCTTTGGTGCACTCTGTAAAACTAATGTGCTAAATAAAGATGTGACAGAATTTGAGCGAGAACAGAAAAGGAAGGGAAATATTTAACAGCACTTTATAGAATCCATTGTGATAAAGTGGACTCCACCCATCTCAAATCATTCATTATAGTTAAACCCACAGCCATGGTAAAAGGTTAATGACCATTCCCAATCCAACTA
Organism: Colaptes auratus; assembly: GCA_015227895.2. NCBI lineage: Eukaryota > Metazoa > Chordata > Aves > Piciformes > Picidae > Colaptes > Colaptes auratus. The sequence continues at coordinate 2,021,815 of CM026897.1, read as the reverse complement.
ACATCTCCTGTTTCCAGTTGCTAAACTAGGCTCTTTGGCACAGATTATTTTCCATATCTAGTCTCTGTCTGAACAGAGACAATTTCCTCCACCTAGTACTATTATACTGGTTTAGGGTCAGAGGTTGAGCACCACCTTCTCTGGAAAAAATGACCAAGAGCAGCAGTAAAAAATTTGTAGGAGACCCTGAATGCTGCCAGAAGTTTGGGGAATGCATCTCAGCACGTCCATAACCTGAAAGGGAACATATAGCACCCAAAGGCCATCTAGTACCTTCACAATTGTCATCTTCCCAGCTGCAGGGGAACTCAACCTCTCTATGGACTCAGCACTTAGTATTGCTGTACAAGCACAGGTGGTAGCCTGGCCTACCGCTAAGAAAACGGTTGTCTGTAGCAGGCAGTCAAGACACACATGATTTATCAGAACCCTATTTAAGTATTCAAGATTAAGTTGGCACAGTCAAATAAGATGCTAAAATAGAAATGTAATACAAAGGTGTGAGAGACAAAGGGAGGAGTCAAGGTGTGGTTAGCTGCATAAACACTTCAAGTCACGTGAACACCCACAAATAACCTCGAACAGACTTCCTGCAAATAACTACCTAGTTGCTTTAGCTCATTTCCATAGCACTGGATTTTCAATGGTGTTTTCCAGTAAGCTACTTGCAAATGTGATCAAAATCCCTCAGACTGAGTCAAAAATGCATGTACAAATTAAGGAAACAACTCCAACTTCTAGCACCTGAATTGCTCTCTTAAGAATCTGCTGTCCCTAGGCAGCAACAAATGTGACAAAGTAAACAGGAGATCGACTGATCGGATTTTTTTTTGGGTGCCATTTCAGTTCTTGTATGCATTTAAAGCAAACAAGGAACATCCATTTCAGACATGCAGATACAATTTGCACATATCTGAGTTTCAAGACATTCATCTTATTCCTCGAGAGTCCAGATCTGAACTTCCACCCTGTCTGTAATATAGCTGCATTAAACACTTGAGAGAAAACTTCAGCTTTACTTGGTTTTACATCCTAGGCAACTTCCCGAAGAGACAGGAGACAGGAAGTTGAGGCAGGAAACAAAGGTCACTAATTTTGTTTCAATAAAGGGTACAGTCTTTTGGCTGTACTGTAGCAGATTAACCTGGTATTTGTTTTGGGGTGAGGAAGAAAAAGCAGTGAAAGGAGGAAGAATTCTCCAAGAGTTCAATATTGTTAGATTGTCCTTTCACACACAAAAAGCAAAACTGTATGCACACAATAGTTAACAAATACACAAAGCAGACCTTGAACAATTGTGAATACAGATTAAAAACCCTTTTAAATCACTGCTTTCCAACTTGGAAGTTTTCTCCACATAGTACATGTGGCAAGAATGGCAGCAGATTACTAAATCTCCAACACAGCATTTTGGAGACCCTAAGTTTTGTAAAACAGACTTAAAGCACAGGATGAAGGTCTACTTTGGACTCAACATTTTGAATCTTAAAAAAAAAAACAAACAACTATTGAAATCAAGTAGGCTATCATGAAACTACAGCAATGTGGTTTCCCAAATGATCCCAGACGAGCCTGCCGGTAGAGGAGGTGTGGTGATGTCTCCCATTTGATAGGATGGACGCAATGATCTTGAAGGTCTCTTCCAACCTGGTCTATTCTATTCTATTCTATTCAGTTCTGCAAACAACAGGTATTTCCACTGGAATTAAACATGGAATCAAATGGATTTAGTTTCTGGGTGCATCTTCCAATTAATTTGATCGCCAAGGAGGATGAAATTACCATCTTAGTTCCAGCGGCACAAAGTACTGTTTGCAATGGGAGTTAAGAAAATACCTGGTATGTAATTGCTCTGTGGTTCATTCCAGCTGGGAAGTTAGTGTTTTCAGGAATGGAATGGGTATAGTCATCAAGAGGAGGAAGCTCTGTTAGAATCTCAGTGTGCCGTGGCACTAGTACAGGAGGCAGGACTGGGAAAGCAAAATTCAAAGCATTAGTAAGACAAAATACAAACTTCTGTGAGATGAAAATGAGAATTAAAAAATAAAGAAATCAAAACCATCTCACAATGAATATATTTAGAAATTTTCTGATTCTCAGTATTGCCAAATACTGCAATTGTACTGCTAGTACTAGAAGAATTACATTGTTGAGGTGCTGACTACTCCAGATTAGCAAAGTAAGTCATCTTTATTCTTCTGTTCGGTCTGGACATACTTAGCTGGAAACTGCTAGCAGTATGAAGTGTATAAGCAGGTGCATCCAACATCTGTAAAGATTTCTCAGTATCTTAACTGTTAAAAACTTGCAGGGGATGGTATTTTAAAAGAATGTCTAAAAATCTTGTACTTTTGGCACAGAAAAGCATCCTCTTTCCCTCTTTTTCATTTAAGATACTATGCTAAGAGCAAGTACATACAGATGCTGCACAGAAAGGCAGAAGCAGGTATTCCTACCTGGTGTCTCCACTCTCTGGTAGTGGTAAGGGTTTACACACACCTCATCCTTTTTAAGATTAAAAGCATATTCACAGTTTTCAATTGCTTTAAGTTCATGGTGACTGTGGAGATCTGGCCAGCGCCACAAGCGACAGTAAATAACATGCGGTAATCCTTTACGATGAGATACCTGCAGTCGGCCATCAAGTGATCTACAAGGGAAAGATGTTGACAAATATTTACAGACTGCATGCTGTCTCTTAATAGCTCAAACAACAGTGTACACACATGGGATGAGTAGTTTAGTTCTCAGAATTCAGTGGTCTGACAGTGTTAGTGACATTTATACTCTTGTTAAAAGGCTTCAAATGCGATAAAAATGACGGTATCAAGCAGTGTCTTAACTTCCTTTTGAGCTGCTCAAATTATTGCCAGTGAATTTAGAGTTCATTAAAAGCCACTTTACCTCCAACCAAGTATTTAGGATGCTTGCTTCATATACGTTTTTAAATGCAGATGACAGTGGTTAAAAACCAAACAAGTAAATCACACAGTTGGTCCCACTGCTAAACCTCAAGACTTTGCTGTGGCATGGATGCCTTATGGCTTTAAGCATAAGAATTCCCACAAGACTGCAAATAAGCCTATAAGCAGTCAGCTGCCCAAGTGATCCACATGGCAGTATAACTAATTTAAAAAAAAATAAAAAAAGCATGAATGCACATCTTGTGAGGGCTGTACAGTTATCTTATTGACTTCATCTGCCTTGCTACCAGCTGAAATGTTTTGCTAGTTTTAAGACAGACTGCATATGCTTACACAATGCAGATGTTTATGACTGTCATGGGATGGGAGACAAACCTCAATACACAATCAAGTAATGTGACATGAAGAAATAAATACCCTGTTTAAATTGCCCACCATTAACTACCAGGGAATTACAAACAATTCTTTAGTAGCTCGTATCTGAACCAATTAGCAAGATTTAGCTGAAAGCTTGTGGCGTACAAAGCAGTTTTCACACTTTGTAAGATTAGGTCTAAAGTATTAAGTTTCTCAACGCTGTTGATATAAATACCAGATCAATCAGAGATTGCATTTAACAGCTCTTCCCATTCTTTCAATAGCACTGGCGTGAAAAAGAGTATTCCAGAATTAGAGTTTCATTGGTCAAAACGTCAGCTGAGAAGCACTTGGGTTTCTACACTGGCAAGCAAATAGTTTAAAGTGCTGTACCATGAGAGGCCTAGGAAGCATTTTAGTCTATTTTACAGCTAAAGCATCCCCTTACAGACCCTCCAAAGCCAATCCCTCCCACAGGACTTCTATGATGCGAGAGAGGGCAGAATATTCACCTGGTTTGTTCAGAGAAGCTGTAAAGGCCTGTTGTATCCCACTGATCTATCGTGTTTGGTGTACTCAGTCCCCAAATTTCAGAGCAAGTGCTGTGCATAAATTGAAAACAAAAACAAAAAATTGATATGAATATGGAACATGGTTATTCAAAACACCATGATGTCAAACATGGAGAAATGTACAGAATACTTCCTTTCACATAGAAGATAGAGCATTGTTAGACTTGCATTTAAACTGACATCTCATGCTATATTTTCTATATGAAGGAGGCTATCAAAATGGAACATGTGATTAAAGGTAAATGATAATGTTTCTAAAACATGAACAAGTTCTCTGGTTTTAAGTATTCAATACAGTTGTAATGTTCCTTAAAACAGGCAAAACTTCCTCAGGCTAGCTCTTGAAACTCAACTTTAAAGGGTAGTTTCTGGGTTGGGTTTTTTGTTTTTGTTTGTTTTTACACATAAGCTTCCATGAAACTTCAAACAAAGGCCATGTGTATCTGAAACTCAACATCACAATCTAAATTTCAGGTACCAGCACTTAAGCATTAATCTCATTCTCCATGTACATTTGCTGCTTTTCCCAAAACAGCAAAATGCAGACTCTGGAGAAAACCACACTGCAGCTGATACTACTGCTTTCTGTACTCTGATTAAAGAACTAAATATTCCTTCATTTGCATACACAACACAACATTTAACACAGTTTACAGTATGGTATTTTAAGACTTAGCTATAGAATAACACCACCTAATTGCTAAACTCAGGGGGAGGAAAGGAGAGACAACGAATTCTTTACCAAACTGATCACATGACAAGATCACAACAGTAAACAGAAGGAGCCTTCAGCCATAGGCACAAAATAAAGTCAGCGGGATTTAAGCAAAGGAAGAAAACAGCATGGGCTTGTAAACTGGCAGCAGAGTTCAGAAGCATAAATCAAGCTCAGCACTGTCATGGACTCACTCTGTGACCACTGAAAACAAACAATTTATTTTATGAAAGTAACACACAACTAGGCTTCACACCTCATAAAGATGTTTGGTTCACAAGCAACTTACATCTCCATGTCTTAATTACAAAGCCTGAAGTTTAGCTGGCTGCTACATTACCTTGAAAATAAAAACCTCTGCAAAGTTGCAACAGGAAAAAAAAAGAATCCAAGTCTCCAAACTTCTTGTTTGAAATACAGGTATTGCAATTTAAACTACTAAACTTAGCTGATATACTCAAAGTTTAGACTGTGCTCAAGGCAAGAGAAATGAGGGAGGTATTCTTATTTCTCCTCCCTGCCTAGGAAAATCCATCAGTGTTATGAAACAACAGCACAGTACAACACTGTACTTAAAGCCAATCCTAGGGCTGGAAATCATCTCAATTCCATGGGGACTTCAAAAGAACCGTAACTGTGTGGTACAGCAAGAATGAATGGATCATTCCCTTCTTGCATGTCCCACAGGCCTCATTTCTAATGGCATCTCAGAGAGGCTGAAACATCCATGTATTGTGCAAGAATCTGCAACAAAAATTGGCTGACCAGAGAACATAGGTGGCTGAAAATTTGGGTTTTTTTGGGGTCACTTTTTCAGAGGGATCAGTTCTATTCACTGTGGAACTACAGAAGCCCAGAGTGAGAGTGTGATTTTGGGCAGCAGCCTGCACTTACTAATAAATAAAAAAAAATACTGTCTTTGACATTTTACTGATTATGGATGCAAGTAAACTCTTGCCCTAGATGACTTTTTGCCTAATAGAGAGCAGCAGAGGCACATCCAAAGGCAAGTCCCTTCTGTGACATACACCCAGCTCTTGAAAGAGTAAATAGTCATTAACAAGCTACATCCATCTCAGACAGGGGTGGTTCTCTAGAAAGAGTGAGATAAAGCCTGCAGCTTCTCTTTTCTATAGTCTTAAAGACACCTTCAGGATGCAGAGCTACTGGAAGCTGTATAAGGAGGAAATAGTTACCCTGAAGGTAGCCTGTGACACCAGGGAGCATCCCTGCACTCTATTTTGTCCTTAAATATGCACTACTGCTGGTAAGACAGATCATCACGCACATTAAATCAGAAGAACGATCAGCAGACACAAAGCCTGCTACATATTAATTGACATAATCAGCTCTGACAGCTTACTACCTTTGAGCAATAGATCTTTTCTACTAAGCAGTTCTCCAAGCTGATGCTGTCACACAGATTACACGTTTCCAAAATTGTGGGGTACATCACTGATAGAAGCATGACATGCCACACGTTTGTTTCACAAGACTTCCAACACAGCACATGCAAAGGTGAAATTTCACAACCCCTGAACAAAGCAAAGTGAATAGGAGTAGTTTTTATTGCTGAACTCTTCCCTCTATAAACACTGAAACTATCAAAAGTTGACAGCATATTCCACAACCACAGAACGACAAACTATATCCTGAAGTGAATGTGATGGAGACAGAGATTGCAAGCAAACTCAGGACACCATGGAGGGAGAGCAGGCCATGAGGTACCAAAAAAGTGATGAGAATGCAGCTGCCCCAGGAGTTTACATGATATGCTGTCTACAGATGTACACAAGCTTACACAGCTGGATAATATCCATGTTTTACTGGCTTATCTACACTAGCTGTATATGCTCCAACTCAAATAATCCAACAATCAAAAGCTGAAGAGCCTCCAGAAATCATCCTTGATGGCTGATAAATTCCACAATATAGCTTTTTACTGTTCACTGGAAAAAATACTTGGGGAAATAAGTGGTCTCCCTACACTTCTGCTCACGAAACAAAACAAAACCCCCACTGCCTAGAAAAATGGAAGACCACCTCCCCACCACTTCACTCACACAGGCTAAGGGCTTTCTTAATGTTCACAGGCATGGACACCAAATCAGGATGAAATGCCAGAAAACCATAAAAGACACAGCTGATACACAGCACTTCCATGAAAGGCCACGGTATGTTCATTCATATGCAACAGCCTCATGGAGGGTAGAGTTGCCCACTCACCCCAGAAAACGGTGAGCTGAAAGGTAGTTGAATTCTGAAAGACCTTTAAACAACCACTAAAACTATTTAAAAAAAAAAAAAAAAGGGGTGGTGGGAGGGTAGATGGAAACTACAGGTTTGGTTGGTTGGTATAGTTTTTGTATTTTGTTTTTTTTCCCCAGAAGTACAGAATTACTGACCCAAAATACATAGGAGGCACTCTCTCCTCAACCCACCCTTCTGAAGCATTCTAAACCCCATATGATCAGAAGGGTCCTTCTATGCCTTACTGAATAAAGAATTTAGAAAAATCAGGGACTAATATCTAAAGTCTTTTCTGGAAACATTCCCAGGTCCTGGAACTTAATCATGAATGCCAGAAAGCAGCTAGACGCATCCCAGCGCTGGGTCACCCAGTTACTGTTCTCCCACAATTCCCAGATGTCTGAGAGGGCTTACACTGGCCAGTTCCGATGCAGTCATCCTGCCCTGGAAGCTATGAACTTAAAAGCATAGATGAGGTAGTCCTGAACCAGTTGACCATAGTGCTGGGTAATTCTCAGGCGTGTTCAGTTTATTAGGAGAAAGCCAAGAAATATCACCATTTCACCTTTAGCACACAGACTGCCCTCCAACCGAAGTCTAGTAGTGCACTTCAGGCTTCCTCTTTTACCAAACAAGTGTTTTTTGTTTTGAACTCACTGTGTACTCAGTCCTGTTAAGCTATCATTTCCAAAACAATCTAGCTCCTGCACCCAAGCCATACTTAAATCTTTCCTGGCATCACTTAAATACACTCCAAAATATAAGCTTAAAGCTAACAAGCTTCTTCCCACTACAGCAGGCACTTTTATTCCAAGGATTATTTTCACTTCTGTTCTCAAAACAATTTCTCTGTTGATAGAAATGAAGTCAAGTATACAAAAGATGCATTTTTATCTTTTCAACACTACCTCAGATCAGCAAATCACAATGTTCTGTGCCTCAAGCACTCCCAAAGCAAGCTTACTTGAATACTGGATGCAGACCTCACAAAACAGGGAATATTGTAAGGTCTTCGGGGATATAAAGTATCAAATTGGCTCAGTATGCCCAGTGTTTTGAAGTCCTAGTAAAAGAAAACTATTTCCTGAAGAAAAGAGAAATGCACAAGAGGATGCTTGCAAGTAGTAACAACTACTTTTTGAGACCCTGGGATTCTTAAGTAAAAGCCAAATCTAACAGACATCCAGTTACCAGGCAAACAGCACCAGAACAAGAGGAGCAGTCTCAAGCTGTGCCAAGAGAAGTTTAGGCTGGAGGTGAGGAGAAAGTTCTTCACAGAGAGAGTTGCTAGCCATTGGAATGTGCTGCCCAGGAAGGTGGTGGAGTCACCATCCCTGGATGTGTTCAAGTGGGGACTGGACGTGGCACGTGGTGCCATGGTTAAGCAGTCATGAGGTGTTGGGTGACAGGTTGGACTTGATGATTTTGAGGTCTGTTCCAACCTTACTGATTCTATGATTCTAAGTTTCTATATACTGAAGTGGGACAACTCAGTGCCCCAATTCCTATATTGGGAATGACCAGAGGACTGATATGGTGAAGAAAAGGTCAGACAAATTATTACTAGGTGGAATTTAAGCTGCTTTGGTTGGACCCTTTCCCTAAGTGAAAAAGAGTTGTGAAAGCTGATGTTTCAAGGTGACTTTACATCTGCTTATAAGAAAGAGCATGTCAGATGCTACTGTACAATTCTGGCAAGAAAAATCTCTCATGTGGCTGTCAGCATGCAACAGTGCGCCTTCACTTATCCCGTTTCATCATTTCCTTCAACAGGAAAATCCGAGTTCCAAAAAACCCCACTCTCAGCAAGAGCTTACCTACACAGCAAAATGAGGCAGCAATGCTTCAGTTTTGAGATGAAATGCCCAAACTGCCTTTCCTTACTAAGTCAGAAAACGCTGACACACAGCGGAAAAAAGTGGATACAGGAAAAGACTAAATATCAAAAGACAACCAATAGGTATTTGTACTGACTAATCTAAATACCACAGGTGATAGTCACAATCAGCACCAACACTGCAAACACCTTAGCAGAAAAATAGTATCGTAAGCTTGCTACAGAACTGGACTATCAACTCCCTGCTCAAATACAGATGAATTGTAGATCTGCCCACTAAGAATGAACATGGGCAAATGCAGTTTGTGCCACACTCTTAATACGAGCACTTGCTTTAATGGATTACATTCCTATCAGAGGGATCAATCTCCATATCACATTCTGTAATAATCAGACAAATTACATGGAATGAAACGGTCGTCTACACTCAAAAATCCAAATATACAGATGGACATCAGCTCAGCTAGATCACACTCCCCAGACTTACACATTTGCAATATGATCAGGTGTTAAAGGATGCTGACCCATCTAGGTGAACAGGGTAAGATGACTGCCAATGAGTCTATTAATGTTGGTCTTCTGACAGCATGACCTTGTCTTAGTGAATAATATAAACAGGCAATTGCATACTGCCTTACAGTGACAGTAACCCTGAATTAGAAACTTCAGCAGCTGGAGATGCAGCTACACAAACCCCTCAAGCTGCCTAGATGCCAACTAACAGAGCCACCTCAGGTTGATACTCAACCTAGGTTACCTAACTAGAATCATAAAACCACTAGGTTTGGAAGGGAGCTTCACAAGCCCATCTAGTCCAACACACCTGCAGTGAGCAGGAACATCTTCAACTACATCAAGTTGCTCCTCCATCCAACTTCACCAGGAACATTTCCAGGGACAGGGCTTCTACCACCTCTCTGGGCAACCTGTGCCAGTGTTTCACCACTCTCAACAACAAAAAAATTTGTCTCCTCTCTCTAGTCAGTATTGCCCCTCATTTAGTTTAAAATCATCACCCCCTGTCCTGTCCAACAAGCCCTGCTAAAAGCCAGACGGAGGTTGGTCTCTTCTCCCAGGCAGCAGTACCAGAACAAGAGGACACAGTCTCAGGCTGCGCCAGGGCAGGTTTAGACTGGAAGTTAGGAAGAAGTTCTATACCGAGAGAGTGATTGCCCACTGGAATCAGCTGCCTGTGGAAGTGGTGGAGTCACCTTCATTGGAGGTGTTCAAGAAGAGGCTTGATGGGGTGCTTGGTGCCAGGGTTTAGTTTTTTAGTTGTTTAGGTGGGTTGTATTGTACTGTATTGTATTTAGGTGGGTTGGATTGGTTGATGGGTTGGACGTGATGATCTGAAGAGGTCTTCCAACCTGTTGTATTGTATTATTGTATAATGTCTGTCCCAATCTTCCTGTAGGCCTGCTTTAACCAGTGAAAAGCCAGTGTGGGGTCACCCACAAGCCTTCTCTTCTCCAGGCTGAACAGCCTCAACTCTCTTGGTCTGTCCCCACAGTACATGTGCTCCAGGTCTCCAATCATTTTTGTGGCCTCCTCTAGGCCTGCTCCAACAGTCCATTTCTTTCTTGTGCTGAGGACTCCAGAGATGGACAAATTGCTGTAGGTGATGTCTGACCAGAGTAGAGGGGCAAAATCATCTCCTTTGACCTACTGGCCACACTGCTTTTAGAATAGAATAAACCAGGTTGGAAAATACCTCAGAGATCATCAAGTCCAACCTATCACCCAACACCATCTAATCATCTAATGTGGTGTGTCCCAAGGATCAGTGCTGGGCCCAATGCTCTTCAACATCTTTACTGATGATCTGGATGAGGCCATTGAGTCCATCATCAGTAAATATGCGGATGACACCAAGCTGGGGGCAGGAGTTGATCTGCTGGAGGGCAGAGAGGCTTTGCAGAGGGACCTCGACAGGCTGGACAGATGGGCAGAGGCCAAGGGCAGGAGATTGAACACAGCCAAGTGCCGGGTTCTGCACATTGGCACAGCAACCCCAGCAGTGCTACAGGCTGGGGTCAGAGTGGCTGGAGAGCGGCCAGGCAGAGAGGGACCTGGGGGTGCTGGTTGATGGGAGGCTGAACATGAGCCTGCAGTGTGCCCAGGCAGCCGAGAACGCCAATGGCATCCTGGCCTGCATCAGGAAGAGTGTGGCCAGCAGGAGCAGGGAGGTCATTCTGCCCCTGTACACTGCACTGGTTAGGCCACACCTTGAGTCCTGTGTCCAGTTCTGGGCCCTCAGTTTAGGAAGGAGGTTGACTTGCTGGAGCGTGTCCAGAGAAGGGCCACAAAGTTGGTGAGGGCCTTGGAACGCAAACCCTGTGAGGAGAGGCTGAGGGAGCTGGGGTTACTTAGCCTGGAGAAGAGGAGACTCAGGGGTGACCTTCTTGCTCTCTCCAACTCCCTGAAGGGAGGTTGTAGCCAGGCGGAGGTTGGTCTCTTCTCCCAGGCAACCAGTACCAGAACAAGAGGACACAGTCTCAGGCTGTGCTAGGGCACGTTTAGACTGGATGTTAGGAGGAAGTTCTTTACAGAGAGAGTGATTGCCCATTGGAATGGGCTGCCCGTGGAGGTGGTGGAGTCACCATCATTGGAGGTGTTCAGGAAGAGGCTTGATGGGGTGCTTGGTGCCACGCTTTAGTTGTTTAGATGGGTTGTATTGTATTGTATTGAGGTGGGTTGGACACGATGATCTTGAAGGTCTCTTCCAACCTGGTGGTGTATTGTATTGTATTAACTAAACCATGGCAACAAGTGCCTCATCCAGTCTCTTTTTAAACACTTCCAGTGATGGTGACTCCACCACCTCCCTGGGCAGCACATTCCAATGGCCAGTCTCTGGGAAGAACCTCTTCCTAACATCCAGCCTGAACCTCCCCTGGCACAGCCTGAGTATCAGTATCAGTATCACCAAGGTTGGAAGAGACCTCAAAGATCACCAAGTCCAACCTGTCACCACAGACCTCATGACTAAACCAGGGCACCAAGTGCCACATCCAGTCCCCTCTTGAACACCTCCCGTGATGGTGACTCCACCACCTCCCTGAGCAGCACTTTCCAATGGTTAACAACTTCTCCTCACCTCGAGCCTACACTTCCCCTGGCACAGCTTAAGACTGTGTCCTCTTGTCTGGTGTGCTGCTTGCCTAGGAGAAGAGACCAGCTCCCTCTGGCTACAACCTCCCTTCAGGTAGTTGTAGTGAGCAATGAGGTCTCCCCTGAGCCTCCTCCTCTCTGGGATGCCATTGGCCTTCTGGGTTGTGAGCACACATTGTCTGCTCATGTCCAGCTTCTCATCCACCAACGAGGTTCAGTTTCTCAGAACAATTAAAAGCCACATGTACCAGTTTGCAGAGTCAAGCAAATACGTACAAGTACTGTCCAAATAGTCATGCCCACAGCATCGACCAAGCTGGTGCCTACATGTGGCACTACACTGCACACTTTCACCAAGTGCACTTGTAAAACAGAAGATACAGACAGGGGTAAAATGTTGCAAGTCTTATCAACACTCAGTTTTAGAGAGATGCTGTTTTATTTGAGGCTACTGCTTAAAGAACACAAAGCCACCAGAGTTTTAAACAGCATCCTGTACACAGCAATAATGTCACATGCATGCTTAGATTGGTACCTCTGTTACAGGTTGTTGCTACTACCAATTTATTATCAGTTTTCCAACAGAGACAGAACGAACAAAGTAACTATCACAGCACTATTTACAGTATCAGCATTGCTCAGGTGTTTGTACTAAGTGAAATGCCTGCACTGAGTACATCACATCAAAGTAGGCCCAACCACTTCAAAGATACCTATGTATGAAGTACCACAAACCAGTGCAGTTTACTTCACAAATAATACTGACAGTAGGATCAAGAGCATCCTCTGCAAGTGTGCAGAAGACACCAAGCTGAGTGGTGCACGTGGCATGCCAGAGGGATGGGATGCCATCCAGAGGAACTTGGACAAGCTGGGGAAGTGAGCCCAAAAGAACCTCATGAGGTTCAGCAAGGGCAAGGTCCCACACTTGGGCTGGAACAGTCCTCATTACCAATACAGGTTGAAGGATGATGAGGTAGAGAGAAGTCCTGCAGAATAGGCGTGAGGGGTATCGGTGGGCAAAAAGCTGGACTGTAAGAGGGACAATGCACACCTGCAGCCCAGGAGATTGAGAGATTCAATTCTGCCCTTCTATTCTGCTCTACTGAGACCTCACCTGGAGTACAGTGTCAAGCTCTGGGGGTCCTCAATACAAAAAGACACAGACCTGATGGAGAGGGTTGAGAGGTCACACAAAAGTTATCAGTGCATTAAAGCACCTCTTCCACAAAGACAAGATGAGAGTTGGGAGTTCTCCAGTCTGGAGAAGAGAAAGCTCTGGAGAGACCTTACAGTAGCTCAAAGGGGTCCTATGAGAAACCTGGGGATGGACTGTTAAAAAAGGCATGTAGTACAAGGACAAGGGACAATGGTTTTAAACTAGAGAAGGATAAATTTAGATTGGATGTTAAGAAGAAGTTCTTTACTGTGATGATGGTGAAACAATGAAACAGGTTGTCCAGAGAGGTGGTGGAGGCCCCATCCCTAAAGACATTCAAGGTCAAGGCTTAACTGGACCCTAAGCAACCTAATCCAGATGGGGATGTCCCTGCTTACTGCATGTGGGTTGGAGCAGATGACCTCTAGGGATTCCTTCTAACTCAGTGCACGATGATTCTAATCACCATGATTCTAAACTCTACACAGACCTTTTAAAAAAATTGTCACAATTCATAAGCAACTGCAATTCCCCTTTTTCTTCTTCCAAGTCCTGCAAAGAGAAACAGGTCTGGAGCTGCTAAAGGGCACAGGTTTCAGATGACAACTTCTTCTAACTGAACTGCTGGTAGTAGAAAGATGGAAAACCTGAAATGCAAGTAGCAGTAGCTAGTCAAAGCCCATATACAAGATTCATTACAGAATGATACTGGACATTTGACATGCTTATGTCTTACACAGAACCCCTAACATTTCCCCCCACAATTTCCATACACTACAGCCACTAGCAAGTTTGCAAGTCCATGTTCAAGGCAAGTTGACTCCATTTGTCTTTCTTCTGCATCTTACAATCATGAGCCTTACTTCCACAGAACCCAATTTGTTTGCCCCTATGTTATCTGAAGCATGCTGTCTGGGAGCTGTGACAGCAATGAAAAAGGTTTAGGTAAACTGTGGTAGTACCCCTTAGTCTGTTCTGTATAAAGTAGGAGGTGAGAATAGTGGGCAGTTTTCATGTTCTAGAATTCTCATGCAGTCTTCCCAGCAGATGTGAGGCTGGCATTTGCTTTCATTCAGGTTTCACTGCAAGATTAAACAAGAAAAATGCAACAAAACCAGGAAAGATGGTCAGGTTTCCACTTGGACAAGGAAGTTACTTAGCACAGGCACACAAACACCTTTACACCAGCCTAAAAATCTACAGTACTTACTACCTTGGCTGATGTTTTGTCAAGGGAGCAGACAAGAGGTACAGAATTTGCTTCAAGAACTACACCAAGCTATCCAAAATAGAGTTGAGAGGAGTAAGAAATGGCCACAAGCTTTAGGAAATCTCATTTTCTCATAAGAAATGGGCATATGTAATTGCTTTAACATTGCTCATGGCTGCTTCTGTAAAAAATTGTCTGAGAAGACAGGTCAAAGTTCTCATATTGAATTATGTGCACCTTGCAAACTGACAGGTGTTTAAAAACAACATTTATTTAATATCTTAAATCTAAGACTTTGCACCGCAAGGTACTGAGCAGGAAATCAGGGCAGGAACACCACTACATTGACTTGGGTTTTGGGCACGCACTGGCACAGACAGACTGAAGTTGCACTCCTCTGAGGGCACTGTCCACCACATTCCAGTAATACAACCCAATACACCAGGTTGAAAGAGACCTTCAAGATCATTGCATCCAACCCATCAACCAATCCAACCCTCCTAAACAACTAAACCATGGCACCAAGCACCCCATCAAGTCTCCTCCTGAACACCTCCAATGAAGGTGACTCCACCACCTCCACGGGCAGCCCATTCCAATGGGCAATCACTCTCTCTGTATAGAACTTTTTCCTAACATCCAGCCTAAACCTGCCCTGGTGCAGCCTGAGACTGTGTCCTCTTGTTCTGGTACTGGCTGCCTGGGAGAAGAGACCAACCTCTGCCCAGCTACAACCTCCCTTCAGGGAGTTGTAGAGAGCAATAAGGTCACCCCTCAGTCTCCTCTTCTCCAGGCTAAGCAACACCAGCTCCCTCAGCCTCTCCTCATAGGGCTGTGCTCCAAACCCCTCACCAACTTTGTTGCCCTTCTCTGGACACCTTCCAGCAAGATAACATCCTTCCTAAACTGAGAGGCCCAGAACTGGACACAGGACTCAAGGTGTGGCCTAACCAGTGCAGTGTACAGCGGCAGAATGACCTCCCTGCTCCACAGAATGTTAGGGGTTGGACGAGACCTCAAAAGTCCAACCCCCCTGCCAGAGAGCAGGATTGCCTAGAGCAAGTCACACAGGAACACATCCAGGGGGGTTCTGAATGTCTCTAGAGAAGGAAGGTCCACAACTCTCCGGGCAGCCTTTTCCAGTGCTCTGTCACCCTCACAGTGAAAAAGTTTTTTCTTATGTCAATGTGGAACCTCTTATGCTTCATTTTGCACCCATTGTCCTTTGTCCTATCACTGGGTATTACTGAGAGGAGCCTGGGTCCATCCTCCTGACATGTGCCCTTTATGTATGTATAAACATTAATGAGGTCAATGAATTGATGGATGAAAGAACAAAATCCTTCCTCTTGTATCAGTTTTCTTCTAATGCAGCTGGCACTCAGGAACAGTTAGGAAGGAGATACAGCAAACCTCGTTTAGAGACAGTGTTGTGAAGACAACAGTAATAGGAAAGATTTGGCTGCAATATTGATCAAACAAAGTCAGCAATAAAAAAAAAGTTCATTGGCTTACATAGTGTTGTACTCAGCACAGACAACAGCTCCTACCAAATCTGCCTGATCATGGTTTCCTTAATTCCCAGTTTCAAATGAAAACGTGTGGCTGCTTTTATATTCCAGTCTGGCTTTCCTTTCTGTGTACTGCTAATTAGCATTTGTCTCTCTTACAGTCTAATATGTTTGTGTACCAGCCAGTAGCTATGCCAATTATATTACCTGTCTTTGCAAACAGCACCTCAGCTAGTTGTATAGCCAGCTGTCTCAACAACAGCACACTGCAAAATGTAGTTTGGCTGGTGTAAGTGTTTCCTCTACTGAAATTTGTTGAGAATAGTTTCTTTTCCCCATGTTGTGCTCACACTGAAAATGTTAGAGAGATATGTAATTGGCCAAGAAGGCCAATGGCATCCTGGCCTGCATCAGGAAGAGTGTGGCCAGCAGGAGCAGGGAGGTCATTCTGCCCCTGTACACTGCACTGGTTAGGCCACACCTTGAGTCCTGTGTCCAGTTCTGGGCCCCTCAGTTTAGGAAGGAGGTTGACTTGCTGGAAGGTGTCCAGTTCTGGGCAACAAAGTTGATGAGGGGTTTGGAACACAAGCCCTATGAGGAGAGGCTGAGGGAACTGGTGTTTCTTAGCCTGGAGAAGAGGAGACTCAGGGGTGACCTTCTTGCTCTCTACAACTACCTGAAAGGAGGTTGTGGACAGGTGGGGATTGGTCTCTTCTCCCAGGCAGCCAGCACCAGAACAAGAGGACACAGTCTCAAGCTGCGCCAGGGCAGGTTTAGGCTGGATGTTAGGAAGAAGTTTATACAGAGAGAGTGATTGGCCATTGGAATGAGCTGCCTGTGGAGGTGGTGGAGTCACCTTCATTGGAGGTGTTGAGGAGGAGACTTGATGGGGTGCTTGGTGCCATGGTTTAGTTGTTTAGGTGGGTTGGATTGGTTGATGGGTTGGATGCAATGATCTTGAAGGTCTCTTTCAACCTGGTGTACTGTAATAACACAGATGTCAAGTCACTTTCATGAGATATTACTATACACCTCTTTGAATCTTCTTGTGCATCCTTGCAGTACTGACCAATCTTTTCACTTGCCTCTCCATCATCCCATATTAGTTACAAAACGTCATCTCTACTCAGTTAAATGTACCTAGCTAGGCATACACCTTCATCAAAAGGCATGACTCAAAGCTACAGCAGCTCATTCCTGCTTGTGAATGACACAAACTCAGAGGTCCTGATCTCATTTTCCTGCAGCAGAAAATGTAAAGCTTCGGTAATTCAGTAGGAAATAATGTTTTTTCTCCCAAGCACCTCCCAGAGGTGTAATATCTTAACCTACATCAAATAAAAAGCACAAGCGTCGACTCTTCTTAAACGTGATTTGCACAGATCTGTAGTGACTCATTCTTAAGAGAAGCTGGACAAGATTCTTCTGCAGAGGACATGCTGTGATATACACCAGGGTAGAAAGGCAGATGCCTAGGAAGGCTTCTTACAAGTACTGCCGTGTTAAAGGATAGTATTAGCAACTGGAGTAAACATGCTACAAGTACAAGCAGGCAGTGAGTTTGCTGACAGATTCTCCCATACTTCAAATGAGAACAGAGCTCAGTAAGTCTAGGGAAAAGATACTAAGTATGCCTAACAGAGCACAAAAGAATGCTTTCACAAAAGCATTCTTTACAAAACTGGAAACAGATTTCTTTCTCAGCAAAACAAACACACACACCAAAATAACAGCAAAGCTGGCAGCTGGGGCACCCAGCTTCCAAAATTATGAGTGAACCTTCTAATGTCCCTAGTCGCTTAGATTTAATTTCAGCAACTGGTCTTACATACCTAAAGACAGCCTGACTTTCCCTCAGTTCAAAACCAGACCTCCTCTTTGAGCATATGCAATAATAAAAGATCTTTTGCTCATACCAGTAACTCTGCCTTCCCTCTCTGCCTCCATCCTCCCCACACACACATTCAGGACACACTCAATCTAAGAAAGAAATCTTTGTCTATATGCATATTTAGTGGAATATCAACCAGCAACATTACACAACTTCTCATAATCTGAACCCTTTCAGGAATAAAGTTTACATAGAATCTTAAACAGTACATTCAAAATCACTACATCAAACACAAAATGCTGCACACAAACGGAGGAAAATTACTTAAGTAACCTTCCATATAAGGGGATGTATGCTAAAAAAATTAACACATCAAAAGAGCCAGAAAAGCAGGAGTCACAGGATACAATTAACCTGTCTAACACTGTGGGAAAAGAATAAACTCATTGAACAACTTCCATTTACTTCAGATTAAACTTTAAGGATATCCACAGGGGACACAGAAATGAAAGGCGAGGTACAAAAGATACTCTGTTATAGCCTAACATCTCAGCCACCCATTGCTCATTTCAGGGCCACGAGCTAGTTTATTCCAGTTTTGCAGACTGTCAGGCAAACAAGTCATGTTGATGAACAGTATGCTTCTGTTGCCTTTTCTAAAGCACACTTCTTCCTTGTCACATGTGCAACAAACTGCCAATAACTGCAAAAATACAGATACAAGGCGGGCCTCTTCAAAGCACTTTATTTTCCTCTCTTCTCCCAACCCCTGACATGCTAGCCCAATGCTGTCAGACAAAATAAAGCAGCCAACAACAATCAGCATTTACCTTCATTTTTCTCTCAATTCTAGGAGATTCTGGAAGGATAGCACCTCAAAGTTTAAGAGCAATTTTTCCAGGATGCCATGGAAACCAAGCAGAAGTAAAATATTTCTTTTCTTGTTGTCCATATGGTCTCTTCAGATGCAGATTCTATCAAGGAGTTTTCACTCTGTTCAGAGTCAGGTGAAGAGCAGTCTGCAAACACGTAAGCTTCTAAATGGCAAGGTCAAACAGCACAGAGATGGTGCTCAGGACTGAGAAATAAAAGGCATGCAATACAGCTCGGTCTCAGCAGGGATCTGGCCACAAGTCTTATGCTCATAGACTGAAGACAGACAGCATGCAAGAGCAGCCTATGGAAATCATGAGCTGACTGCTTCACTGGGAAACTTGCCCTACAGCTCCCTACAATCAACACACCACCACAGCTTTCAGCAGCTGAAGTTTCTATCTCAAACTCTGAAGCAGTCTTACTGGGGTGATGATTAACCACAACACATATCTACTCTCCCAGTCACATGTTGAAAAAAGCCATCCAGACCAGAGACTTCTGAATGCCCTGCATCTATCATGACAAGTGTATTACAGCATTCACAATGGCAGTGCCCTGGGGATTAAGTAAGCAGGGGAACCAAAAACCTGAACAAAAACAATGAAGGAAAAAAAGATGATCATGTGGGCCCACAAGCTTCAAGGATATGGATGTTTGTACCATATGACAGCATTCTTGAGATGACAACTTTGCATTCCTACACTGCTTTGTTAAATTGTTATAATTATTAAGTTTTCTTGACTGCTGTATTTTGCATCTTCTCACAGTACCCTTAGATATATAAACACAGTGCTTCAACTGGGAAAGAACTTTGCAAGGTTGAAACTCCCACAGCCTAAAGTACTGTCTTTGTTGCATGTCTGAGTGACCTTATGGTGAAGGTATCTGTATTTCATCTGAGAACATCACATCTGATAATGTCTTAGGATTGTCTCACAAAAGCCCTACAAAAAAATACAAGACCATGACCTCCTGAAAGGAACAGAGGATCAAAATTCTACTATCTCAGTAAAGAAAACATACCCAGGAACACAGACTCCAAACACCTTAATTTAGGAAAAGAATCAGAGGGTCTACGTAGCTAGTGACATATTGCACATCAGGTACCCGGCAGCTATGAGGCAAGGATTTTCAGCCTCTTGGTCTAGCTGAAAATAACCACCTGTCCTTGACTCATTACACTATGCTTAAGAAAACAGCTGGTATTACTTTCTAATGTTTAAAGTACTACTGAAATTCTCCAACTAAAAAGGCAGATAACTAGCAATGTCTTCCGAACCAGGAGCAATGTCAAGATGTTAATTAAAGACCTTTCTTTTACGTGCAGCTACTTGAGGAATGAAGAAACTAACCGCCACCTCAATTTCATTCCACACAATCTGTGGTTACTTTTTCTTCTTTGTATCAGTAAACAGTGTCATGTAGTGGGTTGAGATGACTCCCTGCAGTTTCACAGCACCATCCTCAACAGACCTGAACGGAAATCAGAAGCATCATAGGACAAAGTATCTTTATAGAAAGCCACATGCATCGTAATATAAAATAAAGAATTCTACGATTCTATGTTAATAGTGGCTGATCTATTCACAACAAATTGGCTTGTTAATCACAGATTTGTGATCTCACAGAAGTCCAGAGTTTCAAGAGACTTAAAAAGAGGTTGGCATATACACTTCAGGACCAGGAACAGACAAGACATTAAAAAATGACCTTTGTTTCAAGTCCTCTAACCACTGTTAGTCATAATAGGTATTGTGAAATCTTTTCCTACCAGCTAACATGTATAGCTACTACAGGGTTAAGTCAATGAATTTTTCTCAGGTAGTTCATCACCCTACAAGTGGGCAAGTGGCTGATGCTACTGCAGGAGTGGGCTGTTTTGCAACTGATGTGCAGCTGAAAAAAACAGGTGACATTTTGATTAACCTTCTCAAACTAGTGGGGTATTTGGGCTAGTGAGGGGGAGGGACTGGCACTGAAAGACATTTATCTTGTCCATGCTTCTTGAAAAATATGGTAGCTTTGCAAAAAAATGACTCTTAGAATGACAGTTACAGGTCCTTTTAATACCTCATTTCAAAATGAAGCTGCCTCTGGACAACTTCCCCTATAAATTACACACCCATCTCAAGAAATCCAGAGAGACAAAGGTGTACAGGATACGAAACAAAGTGCTCAATGCAGGGAAGCACTACACCCAGAATAACCCCTTGCTGCAACTTAAGCCACATACACCTAGCAGAAAACTGTCAACACAGAAAATATATTGAGCTTGATCCACATCCCTGAAGATGAGGGATATGAAAATTCAAAGAAGCACCAAGTATTGCGTAGCTAAGGCATGCAGCATTTCCTGTCAGATATTTCAAATGAAGGTTTGAGCCACAGAGGAAGCAAAGAAGTCAAGAAAAGCCTTAAAGAATTTTATTGTTCAGATGCAAGGAAAAAAAAATAGTATTTATTTTAAATGAACTTACATGATTAGCAAAGGTTAAAAAAAACCAAAACACCAAAATATGACAGCAACAATAGTTGAGGTGCCTAAGTACAGGCCTCTGCTCTCCTAATGCCCAGAACAGCATATGGGACCACACATTAGGTACTATTGACAGAAAATCTGAGCATGCAGGGGAGG
>CM026897.1:1965623-2000817 GCA_015227895.2 Colaptes auratus | reverse complement strand
AATGCTAATTAGCAGTACACAGAAAGGAAAGCCAGACTGGATATAAAAGCAGCACACGTTTTCATTTGAAACTGGGAATAAGGGAAACCTGATCAGGCAGATTTGGTAGGGCTGTGTTTTTCTGTGCTGGCAACACTATTAAGCCAATGAACTTTTTTTTTATTGCTGACTTTGTTTGATCAATATTGCAGCCAAATCTTTCCTATTACTGTTGTCTTCACAACACTGTCTCTAAACGAGGTTTGCTGTATCTCCTTCCTAACTGTTCCTGAGTGCCAGCTGCATTAGAAGAAAACTGATACAAGAGGAAGGATTTTGTTCTTTCATCCATCAATTAATTGACCTCATTAATGTTTATACATACATAAAGGGCACATGTCAGGAGGATGGACCCAGGCTCCTCTCAGTAATACCCAGTGATAGGACAAAGGACAATGGGTGCAAAATGAAGCATAAGAGGTTCCCCATGACATAAGAAAAAACTTTTTCACTGTGAGGGTGACAGAGCACTGGAAAAGGCTGCCCGGAGAGTTGTGGACCTTCCTTCTCTAGAGACATTCAGAACCCCCCTGGATGTGTTCCTGTGTGACTTGCTCTAGGCAATCCTGCTCTCTGGCAGGGGGGTTGGACTTTTGAGGTCTCGTCCAACCCCTAACATTCTGTGGAGCAGGGAGGTCATTCTGCCGCTGTACACTGCACTGGTTAGGCCACACCTTGAGTCCTGTGTCCAGTTCTGGGCCTCTCAGTTTAGGAAGGATGTTATCTTGCTGGAAGGTGTCCAGAGAAGGGCAACAAAGTTGGTGAGGGGTTTGGAGCACAGCCCTATGAGGAGAGGTGAGGGAGCTGGTGTTGCTTAGCTGGAGAAGAGGAGATGAGGGGTGACCTATTGCTCTCTACAACTTGAAGGGAGGTTGTAGCTGGGCAGAGGTTGGTCTCTTCAGGCAGCCCCCAGACCAGAACAAGAGGACACAGTCTCAGGCTGCACCAGGGCAGGTTTAGGCTGGATGTTAGGAAAAAGTTCTATACAGAGAGAGTGATTGCCCATTGGAATGGGCTGCCGTGGAGGTGGTGGAGTCACCTTCATTGGAGGTGTTCAGGAGGAGACTTGATGGGGTGCTTGGTGCCATGGTTAGTTGTTTAGGAGGGTTGGATGGTTGATGGGTTGGATGCAATGATCTTGAAGGTCTCTTTCAACCTGGTGTATTGTGTTGTATTACTGGAATGTGGTGGACAGTGCCCTCAGAGGAGTGCAACTTCAGTCTGTCTGTGCCAGTGCGTGCCCAAAACCCAAGTCAATGTAGTGGTGTTCCTGCCCTGATTTCCTGCTCAGTACCTTGCGGTGCAAAGTCTAGATTTAAGATATTAAATAAATGGTGTTTTTAAACACCTGTCAGTTGCAAGGTGCACATAATTCAATATGAGAACTTTGACCTGTCTTCTCAGACAATTTTTTACAGAAGCAGCCATGAGCAATGTTAAAGCAATTACATATGCCCATTTCTTATGAGAAAATGAGATTTCCTAAAGCTTGTGGCCATTTCTTACTCCTCTCAACTCTATTTTGGATAGCTTGGTGTAGTTCTTGAAGCAAATTCTGTACCTCTTGTCTGCTCCCTTGACAAAACATCAGCCAAGGTAGTAAGTACTGTAGATTTTTAGGCTGGTGTAAAGGTGTTTGTGTGCCTGTGCTAAGTAACTTCCTGGTCCAAGTGGAAACTGACCATCTTCCTGGTTTTGTTGCATTTTTCTTGTTTAATCTTGCAGTGAAACCTGAATGAAAGCAAATGCCAGCCTCACATCTGCTGGGAAGACTGCATGAGAATTCTAGAACATGAAAACTGCCCACTATTCTCACCTCCTACTTTATACAGAACAGACTAAAGGGGTACTACCACAGTTTACCTAAACCTTTTTCATTGCTGTCACAGCTCCCAGACAGCATGCTTCAGATAACATAGGGGCAAACAAATTGGGTTCTGTGGAAGTAAGGCTCATGATTGTAAGATGCAGAAGAAAGACAAATGGAGTCAACTTGCCTTGAACATGGACTTGCAAACTTGCTAGTGGCTGTAGTGTATGGAAATTGTGGGGGGAAAATGTTAGGGGTTCTGTGTAAGACATAAGCATGTCAAATGTCCAGTATCATTCTGTAATGAATCTTGTATATGGGCTTTTGACTAGCTACTGCTACTTGCATTTCAGGTTTCCATCTTTCTACTACCAGCAGTTCAGTTAGAAGAAGTTGTCATCTGAAACCTGTGCCCTTTAGCAGCTCCAGACCTGTTTCTCTTTGCAGGACTTGGAAGAAGAAAAAGGGGAATTGCAGTTGCTTATGAATTGTGACAATTTTTTTTAAAAGGTCTGTGTAGAGTTTAGAATCATGGTGATTAGAATCATCGTGCACTGAGTTAGAAGGAATCCCTAGAGGTCATCTGCTCCAACCCACATGCAGTAAGCAGGGACATCCCCATCTGGATTAGGTTGCTTAGGGTCCAGTTAAGCCGACCTTGAATGTCTTTAGGGATGGGGCCTCCACCACCTCTCTGGACAACCTGTTTCATTGTTTCACCATCATCACAGTAAAGAACTTCTTCTTAACATCCAATCTAAATTTATCCTTCTCTAGTTTAAAACCATGTCCCTTGTCCTTGTACTACATGCCTTTTTAACAGTCCATCCCAGGTTTCTCATAGGACCCCTTTGAGCTACTGTAAGGTCTCTCCAGAGCTTTCTCTCTCCAGACTGGAGAACTCCCAACTCTCATCTTGTCTTTGTGGAAGAGGTGCTTTAATGCACTGATAACTTTTGTGTGACCTCTCAACCCTCTCCATCAGGTCTGTGTCTTTTTGTATTGAGGACCCCAGAGCTTGACACTGTACTCCAGGTGAGGTCTCAGTAGAGCAGAATAGAAGGGCAGAATTGAATCTCTCAATCTCCTGGGCTGCAGGTGTGCATTGTCCCTCTTACAGTCCAGCTTTTTGCCCACCGATACCCCTCACGCCTATTCTGCAGGACTTCTCTCTACCTCATCATCCTTCAACCTGTATTGGTAATGAGGACTGTCAAGCCAAGTGTGGGACCTTGCCCTTGCTGAACCTCATGAGGTTCTTTTGGGCTCACTTCCCCAGCTTGTCCAAGTTCCTCTGGATGGCATCCCATCCCTCTGGCATGCCACGTGCACCACTCAGCTTGGTGTCTTCTGCACACTTGCAGAGGATGCTCTTGATCCTACTGTCAGTATTATTTGTGAAGTAAACTGCACTGGTTTGTGGTACTTCATACATAGGTATCTTTGAAGTGGTTGGGCCTACTTTGATGTGATGTACTCAGTGCAGGCATTTCACTTAGTACAAACACTGAGCAATGCTGATACTGTAAATAGTGCTGTGATAGGTACTTTGTTCGTTCTGTCTCTGTTGGAAAACTGATAATAAATTGGTAGTAGCAACAACCTGTAACAGAGGTACCAATCTAAGCATGCATGTGACATTATTGCTGTGTACAGGATGCTGTTTAAAACTCTGGTGGCTTTGTGTTCTTTAAGCAGTAGCCTCAAATAAAACAGCATCTCTCTAAAACTGAGTGTTGATAAGACTTGCAACATTTTACCCCTGTCTGTATCTTCTGTTTTACAAGTGCACTTGGTGAAAGTGTGCAGTGTAGTGCCACATGTAGGCACCAGCTTGGTCGATGCTGTGGGCATGACTATTTGGACAGTACTTGTACGTATTTGCTTGACTCTGCAAACTGGTACATGTGGCTTTTAATTGTTCTGAGAAACTGAACCTCGTTGGTGGATGAGAAGCTGGACATGAGCAGACAATGTGTGCTCACAACCCAGAAGGCCAATGGCATCCCAGAGAGGAGGAGGCTCAGGGGAGACCTCATTGCTCACTACAACTACCTGAAGGGAGGTTGTAGCCAGGAGGGAGCTGGTCTCTTCTCCTAGGCAAGCAGCACCAGAACAAGAGGACACAGTCTTAAGCTGTGCCAGGGGAAGTGTAGGCTCGAGGTGAGGAGAGAGTTGTTAACCATTGGAAAGTGCTGCTCAGGGAGGTGGTGGAGTCACCATCACGGGAGGTGTTCAAGAGGGGACTGGATGTGGCACTTGGTGCCCTGGTTTAGTCATGAGGTCTGTGGTGACAGGTTGGACTTGGTGATCTTTGAGGTCTCTTCCAACCTTGGTGATACTGATACTGATACTCAGGCTGTGCCAGGGGAGGTTCAGGCTGGATGTTAGGAAGAGGTTCTTCCCAGAGACTGGCCATTGGAATGTGCTGCCCAGGGAGGTGGTGGAGTCACCATCACTGGAAGTGTTTAAAAAGAGACTGGATGAGGCACTTGTTGCCATGGTTTAGTTAATACAATACAATACACCACCAGGTTGGAAGAGACCTTCAAGATCATCGTGTCCAACCCACCTCAATACAATACAATACAACCCATCTAAACAACTAAAGCGTGGCACCAAGCACCCCATCAAGCCTCTTCCTGAACACCTCAATGATGGTGACTCCACCACCTCCACGGGCAGCCATTCAATGGGCAATCACTCTCTCTGTAAAGAACTTCCTCCTAACATCCAGTCTAAACGTGCCCTAGCACAGCCTGAGACTGTGTCCTCTTGTTCTGGTACTGGTTGCCTGGGAGAAGAGACCAACCTCCGCCTGGCTACAACCTCCCTTCAGGGAGTTGGAGAGAGCAAGAAGGTCACCCCTGAGTCTCCTCTTCTCCAGGCTAAGTAACCCCAGCTCCCTCAGCCTCTCCTCACAGGGTTTGCGTTCCAAGGCCCTCACCAACTTTGTTGCCCTTCTCTGGACACGCTCCAGCAAGTCAACCTCCTTCCTAAACTGAGGGGCCCAGAACTGGACACAGGACTCAAGGTGTGGCCTAACCAGTGCAGTGTACAGGGGCAGAATGACCTCCCTGCTCCTGCTGGCCACACTCTTCCTGATGCAGGCCAGGATGCCATTGGCGTTCTCGGCTGCCTGGGCACACTGCAGGCTCATGTTCAGCCTCCCATCAACCAGCACCCCAGGTCCCTCTCTGCCTGGCCGCTCTCCAGCCACTCTGACCCCAGCCTGTAGCACTGCCTGGGGTTGCTGTGCCAATGTGCAGAACCCGGCACTTGGCTGTGTTCAATCTCTGCCCTTGGCCTCTGCCCATCTGTCCAGCCTGTCGAGGTCCCTCTGCAAAGCCTCTCTGCCTCCAGCAGATCAACTCCTGCCCCCAGCTTGGTGTCATCCGCATATTACTGATGATGGACTCAATGGCCTCATCCAGATCATCAGTAAAGATGTTGAAGAGCATTGGGCCCAGCACTGATCCTTGGGACACACCACATTAGATGATTAGATGGTGTTGGGTGATAGGTTGGACTTGATGATCTCTGAGGTATTTTCCAACCTGGTTTATTCTATTCTAAAAGCAGTGTGGCCAGTAGGTCAAAGGAGATGATTTTGCCCCTCTACTCTGGTCAGACATCACCTACAGCAATTTGTCCATCTCTGGAGTCCTCAGCACAAGAAAGAAATGGACTGTTGGAGCAGGCCTAGAGGAGGCCACAAAAATGATTGGAGACCTGGAGCACATGTACTGTGGGGACAGACCAAGAGAGTTGAGGCTGTTCAGCCTGGAGAAGAGAAGGCTTGTGGGTGACCCCACACTGGCTTTTCACTGGTTAAAGCAGGCCTACAGGAAAGATTGGGACAGACATTATACAATAATACAATACAACAGGTTGGAAGAGACCTTCAAGATCATCACGTCCAACCCATCAACCAATCCAACCCACCTAAATACAATACAGTACAATACAACCCACCTAAACAACTAAAAAACTAAACCTGGCACCAAGCACCCATCAAGCCTCTTCTTGAACACCTCCAATGAAGGTGACTCCACCACTTCCACAGGCAGCTGATTCCAGTGGGCAATCACTCTCTCGGTATAGAACTTCTTCCTAACTTCCAGTCTAAACCTGCCCTGGCGCAGCCTGAGACTGTGTCCTCTTGTTCTGGTACTGGCTGCCTGGGAGAAGAGACCAACCTCCGTCTGGCTTTTAGCAGGGCTTGTTGGAACAGGACAGGGGGTGATGATTTTAAACTAAATGAGGGGCAATACTGACTAGAGAGAGGAGACAAATTTTTTTGTTGTTGAGAGTGGTGAAACACTGGCACAGGTTGCCCAGAGAGGTGGTAGAAGCCCTGTCCCTGGAAATGTTCCTGGTGAAGTTGGATGGAGGAGCAACTTGATGTAGTTGAAGATGTTCCTGCTCACTGCAGGTGTGTTGGACTAGATGGGCTTTGAAGCTCCCTTCCAAACCTAGTGGTTTTATGATTCTAGTTAGGTAACCTAGGTTGAGTATCAACCTGAGGTGGCTCTGTTAGTTGGCATCTAGGCAGCTTTGAGGGGGTTGTGTAGCTGCATCTCCAGCTGCTGAAGTTTCTAATTCAGGGTTACTGTCACTGTAAGGCAGTATGCAATTGCCTGTTTATATTATTCACTAAGACAAGGTCATGCTGTCAGAAGACCAACATTAATAGACTCATTGGCAGTCATCTTACCCTGTTCACCTAGATGGGTCAGCATCCTTTAACACCTGATCATATTGCAAATGTGTAAGTCTGGGGAGTGTGATCTAGCTGAGCTGATGTCCATCTGTATATTTGGATTTTTGAGTGTAGACCGTTTCATTCCATGTAATTTGTCTGATTATTACAGAATGTGATATGGAGATTGATCCCTCTGATAGGAATGTAATCCATTAAAGCAAGTGCTCGTATTAAGAGTGTGGCACAAACTGCATTTGCCCATGTTCATTCTTAGTGGGCAGATCTACAATTCATCTGTATTTGAGCAGGGAGTTGATAGTCCAGTTCTGTAGCAAGCTTACAGATACTATTTTTCTGCTAAGGTGGTTTGCAGTGTTGGTGCTGATTGTGAACTATCACCTGTGGTATTTAGATTAGTCAGTACAAATACCTATTGGTTGTCTTTTGATATTTAGTCTTTTCCTGTATCCACTTTTTTCCGCTGTGTGTCAGCGTTTTCTGACTTAGTAAGGAAAGGCAGTTTGGGCATTTCATCTCAAAACTGAAGCATTGCTGCCTCATTTTGCTGTGTAGGTAAGCTCTTGCTGAGAGTGGGGTTTTTTGGAACTCGGATTTTCCTGTTGAAGGAAATGATGAAACGGGATAAGTGAAGGCGCACTGTTGCATGCTGACAGCCACATGAGAGATTTTCTTGCAGAATTGTACAGTAGCATCTGACATGCTCTTTCTTATAAGCAGATGTAAAGTCACCTTGAAACATCAGCTTTCACAACTCTTTTTCACTTAGGGAAAGGGTCCAACCAAAGCAGCTTAAATTCCACCTAGTAATAATTTGTCTGACCTTTTCTTCACCATATCAGTCCTCTGGTCATTCCCAATATAGGAATTGGGGCACTGAGTTGTCCCACTTCAGTATATAGAAACTTAGAATCATAGAATCAGTAAGGTTGGAACAGACCTCAAAAATCATCAAGTCCAACCTGTCACCCAACACCTCATGACTGCTTAACCATGGCACCACGTGCCACGTCCAGTCCCCACTTGAACACATCCAGGGATGGTGACTCCACCACCTTCCTGGGCAGCACATTCCAATGGCTAGCAACTCTCTCTGTGAAGAACTTTCTCCTCACCTCCAGCCTAAACTTCTCTTGGCACAGCTTGAGACTGCTCCTCTTGTTCTGGTGCTGTTTGCCTGGTAACTGGATGTCTGTTAGATTTGGCTTTTACTTAAGAATCCCAGGGTCTCAAAAAGTAGTTGTTACTACTTGCAAGCATCCTCTTGTGCATTTCTCTTTTCTTCAGGAAATAGTTTTCTTTTACTAGGACTTCAAAACACTGGGCATACTGAGCCAATTTGATACTTTATATCCCCGAAGACCCTTACAATAAATTCCCTTGTTTTGTGAGGTCTGCATCCAGTATTCAAGTAAGCTTGCTTTGGGAGTGCTTGAGGCCACAGAACATTGTGATTTGCTGATCTGAGGTAGTGTTGAAAAGATAAAAATGCTATCTTTTGTATACTTGACTTCATTTCTATCAACAGAGAAATTGTTTTGAGAACAGAAGTGAAAATAATCCTTGGAATAAAAGTGCCTGCTGTAGTGGGAAGAAGCTTGTTAGCTTTAAGCTTATATTTTGGAGTGTATTTAAGTGATGCCAGGAAAGATTTAAGTATGGCTTGGGTGCAGGAGCTAGATTGTTTTGGAAATGATAGCTTAACAGGACTGAGTACACAGTGAGTTCAAAACAAAAAACACTTGTTTGGTAAAAGAGGAAGCCTGAAGTGCACTACTAGACTTCGGTTGGAGGGCAGTCTGTGTGCTAAAGGTGAAATGGTGATATTTCTTGGCTTTCTCCTAATAAACTGAACACGCCTGAGAATTACCCCCAGGCACTATGGTCAACTGGTTCAGGACTACCTCATCTATGCTTTTAAGTTCATAGCTTCCAGGGCAGGATGACTGCATCGGAACTGGCCAGTGTAAGCCCTCTCAGACATCTGGGAATTGTGTGGGAGAACAGTAACTGGTGTGACCCAGCGCTGGGATGCGTCCTAGCTGCTTTCTGGCATTCATGATTAAGTTCCAGGACCTGGGAATGTTTCCAGAAAAGACTTTAGATATTAGTCCCTGATTTTTCTAAATTCTTTATTCAGTAAGGCATAGAAGGACCCTTCTGATCATATGGGGTTTAGAATGCTTCAGAAGGGTGGGTTTGAGGAGAGAGTGCCTCCTATGTATTTTGGGTCAGTAATTCTGTACTTCTGGGGAAAAAAAACAAAATACAAAAACTATACCAACCAACCAAACCTGTAGTTTCCATCTACCCTCCCACCACCCCTTTTTTTTTTTTTTTAAATAGTTTTAGTGGTTGTTTAAAGGTCTTTCAGAATTCAACTACCTTTCAGCTCACCGTTTTCTGGGGTGAGTGGGCAACTCTACCCTCCATGAGGCTGTTGCATATGAATGAACATACCGTGGCCTTTCATGGAAGTGCTGTGTATCAGCTGTGTCTTTTATGGTTTTCTGGCATTTCATCCTGATTTGGTGTCCATGCCTGTGAACATTAAGAAAGCCCTTAGCCTGTGTGAGTGAAGTGGTGGGGAGGTGGTCTTCCATTTTTTTCCTAGGCAGTGGGGGTTTTGTTTTGTTTCGTGAGCAGAAGTGTAGGGAGACCACTTTATTTCCCCAAGTATTTTTTCCAGTGAACAGTAAAAGCTATATTGTGGAATTTATCAGCCATCAAGGATGAATTTCTGGAGGCTCTTCAGCTTTTGATTGTTGGATTATTTGAGTTGGAGCATATACAGCTAGTGTAGATAAGCCAGTAAAACATGGATATTTATCCCAGCTGTGTAAGCTTGTGTACATTCTGTAGACAGCATATCATGTAAACTCCTGGGGCAGCTGCATTCTCATCACTTTTTTGGTACCTCATGGCCTGCTCTCCCTCCATGGTGTCCTGAGTTTGCTTGCAATCTCTGTCTCCATCACATTCACTTCAGGATATAGTTTGTCGTTCTGTGGGTTGTGGAATATGCTGTCAACTTTTTTGATAGTTTCAGTGTTTATAGAGGGAAGAGTTCAGCAATAAAAATACTACTCCTATTCACTTTGCTTTGTTCAGGGGTTGTGAAATTTCACCTTTGCATGTGCTGTGTTGGAAGTCTTGTGAAACAAACGTGTGGCATGTCATGCTTCTATCAGTGATGTACCCCACAATTTTGGAAACGTGTAATCTGTGTGACAGCATCAGCTTTGGAGAACTGCTTAGTAGAAAAGATCTATTGCTCAAAGGTAGTAAGCTGTCAGAGCTGATTATGTCAATTAATATGTAGCAGGCTTTGTGTCTGCTGATCGTTCTTCTGATTTAATGTGCGTGATGATCTGTCTTACCAGCAGTAGTGCATATTTAAGGACAAAATAGAGTGCAGGGATGCTCCCTGGTGTCACAGGCTACCTTCAGGGTAACTATTTCCATCCTTATACAGCTTCCAGTAGCTCTGCATCCTGAAGGTGTCTTTAAGACTATAGAAAAGAGAAGCTGCAGGCTTTATCTCACTCTTTCTAGAGAACCACCCCTGTCTGAGATGGATGTAGCTTGTTAATGACTATTTACTCTTTCAAGAGCTGGGTGTATGTCACAGAAGGGACTTGCCTTTGGATGTGCCTCTGCTGCTCTCTATTAGGCAAAAAGTCATCTAGGGCAAGAGTTTACTTGCATCCATAATCAGTAAAATGTCAAAGACAGTATTTTTTTTTATTTATTAGTAAGTGCAGGCTGCTGCCCAAAATCACACTCTCACTCTGGGCTTCTGTAGTTCCACAGTGAATAGAACTGATCCCTCTGAAAAGTGACCCCAAAAAAACCCAAATTTTCAGCCACCTATGTTCTCTGGTCAGCCAATTTATTGTTGCAGATTCTTGCACAATTACATGGATGTTTCAGCCTCTCTGAGATGCCATTAGAAATGAGGCCTGTGGGACATGCAAGAAGGGAATGATCCATTCATTCTTGCTGTACCACACAGTTACGGTTCTTTTTGAAGTCCCCATGGAATTGAGATGATTTCCAGCCCTAGGATTGGCTTTAAGTACAGTGTTGTACTGTGCTGTTGTTTCATAACACTGATGGATTTTCCCTAGGCAGGGAGGAGAAATAAGAATACCTCCCTCATTTCTCTTGCCTTGAGCACTCAGTCTAAACTTTTGAGTATATCAGCTAAGTTTAGTAGTTTAAATTGCAATACCTGTATTTCAAACAAGAAGTTTGGAGACTTGGATTCTTTTTTTTTTCCTGTTGCAACTTTGCAGAGGTTTTTAATTTTCAAGGTAATGTAGCAGCCAGCTAAACTTCAGGCTTTGTAATTAAGACATGGAGATGTAAGTTGCTTGTGAACCAAACATCTTTTATGAGGTGTGAAGCCTAGTTGTGTGTTACTTTCATAAAATAAATTGTTTGTTTTCAGTGGTCACAGAGTGAGTCCATGACAGTGCTGAGCTTGATTTATGCTTCTGAAACTCTGCTGCCAGTTTACAAGCCCATGCTGTTTTCTTCCTTTGCTTAAATCTGCCGCTGACTTTATTTTGTGCCTATGGCTGAAGGCTCCTTCTGTTTACTGTTGTGATCTTGTCATTGAATCAGTTTGGTAAAGAATTCGTTGTCTCTCCTTTCCTCCCCCTGAGTTTAGCAATTAAGGTGGTGTTATTCTATAGCTAAGTCTTAAAATACCATACTGTAAAACTGTGTTAAATGTTGTGTTGTGTATGCAAATGAAGGAATATTTAGTTCTTTAATCAGAGTACAGAAAGCAGTAGTATCAGCTGCAGTGTGGTTTTCTCCAGAGTCTGCATTTTGCTGTTTTGGGAAAAGCAGCAAATGTACATGGAGAATGAGATTAATGCTTAAGTGCTGGTACCTGAAATTTAGATTGTGATGTTGAGTTTCAGATACACATGGCCTTTGTTTGAAGTTTCATGGAAGCTTATGTGTAAAAACAAACAAAAAACAAAAAACCCAACCCAGAAACTACCCTTTAAAGTTGAGTTTCAAGAGCTAGCCTGAGGAAGTTTTGCCTGTTTTAAGGAACATTACAACTGTATTGAATACTTAAAACCAGAGAACTTGTTCATGTTTTAGAAACATTATCATTTACCTTTAATCACATGTTCCATTTTGATAGCCTCCTTCATATAGAAAATATAGCATGAGATGTCAGTTTAAATGCAAGTCTAACAATGCTCTATCTTCTATGTGAAAGGAAGTATTCTGTACATTTCTCCATGTTTGACATCATGGTGTTTTGAATAACCATGTTCCATATTCATATCAATTTTTTGTTTTTTGTTTTCAATTTATGCACAGCACTTGCTCTGAAATTTGGGGACTGAGTACACCAAACACGATAGATCAGTGGGATACAACAGGCCTTTACAGCTTCTCTGAACAAACCAGGTGAATATTCTGCCCTCTCTCGCATCATAGAAGTCCTGTGGGAGGGATTGGCTTTGGAGGGTCTGTAAGGGGATGCTTTAGCTGTAAAATAGACTAAAATGCTTCCTAGGCCTCTCATGGTACAGCACTTTAAACTATTTGCTTGCCAGTGTAGAAACCCAAGTGCTTCTCAGCTGACGTTTTGACCAATGAAACTCTAATTCTGGAATACTCCTTTTTCACGCCAGTGCTATTGAAAGAATGGGAAGAGCTGTTAAATGCAATCTCTGATGTGATCTGGTATTTATATCAACAGCGTTGAGAAACTTAATACTTTAGACCTAATCTTACAAAGTGTGAAAACTGCTTTGTACGCCACAAGCTTTCAGCTAAATCTTGCTAATTGGTTCAGATACGAGCTACTAAAGAATTGTTTGTAAATTCCCTGGTAGTTAATGGTGGGCAATTTAAACAGGGTATTTATTTCTTCATGTCACATTACTTGATTTGTGTATTGAGGTTTGTCTCCCATCCCATGACAGTCATAAACATCTGCATTTGTGTAAGCATATGCAGTCTGTCTTAAAACTAGCAAAACATTTTCAGCTGGTAGCAAGGCAGATGAAGTCAATAAGATAAACTGTACAGCCCTCACAAGATGTGCATTCATGCTTTTTTATTTTTTTTTTAAAATTAGTTATACTGCCATGTGGATCACTTGGGCAGCTGACTGCTTATAGGCTTATTTGCAGTCTTGTGGGAATTCTTATGCTTAAAGCCATAAGGCATCCATGCCACAGCAAAGTCTTGAGGTTTAGCAGTGGGACCAACTGTGTGATTTACTTGTTTGGGTTTTTTAACCACTGTCATCTGCATTTAAAAAAACGTATATGAAGCAAGCATCCTAAATACTTGGTTGGAGGTAAAGTGGCTTTTAATGAACTCTAAATTCACTGGCAATAATTTGAGCAGCTCAAAAGGAAGTTAAGACACTGCTTGATACCGTCATTTTTATCGCATTTGAAGCCTTTTAACAAGAGTATAAATGTCACTAACACTGTCAGACCACTGAATTCTGAGAACTAAACTACTCATCCATGTGTGTACACTGTGTTTGAGCTATTAAGAGACAGCATGCAGTCTGTAAATATTTGTCAACATCTTTCCCTTGTAGATCACTTGATGGCCGACTGCAGGTATCTCATCGTAAAGGATTACCGCATGTTATTTACTGTCGCTTGTGGCGCTGGCCAGATCTCCACAGTCACCATGAACTTAAAGCAATTGAAAACTGTGAATATGCTTTTAATCTTAAAAAGGATGAGGTGTGTGTAAACCCTTACCACTACCAGAGAGTGGAGACACCAGGTAGGAATACCTGCTTCTGCCTTTCTGTAGCAGCATCTGTATGTACTTGCTCTTAGCATAGTATCTTAAATGAAAAAGAGGGAAAGAGGATGCTTTTCTGTGCCAAAAGTACAAGATTTTTAGACATTCTTTTAAAATACCATCCCCTGCAAGTTTTTAACAGTTAAGATACTGAGAAATCTTTACAGATGTTGGATGCACCTGCTTATACACTTCATTACTGCTAGCAGTTTCCAGCTAAGTATGGTCCAGACCGAACAGAAGAATAAAGATGACTTACCTTTGCTAATCTGGAGTAGTCAGCACCTCAACAATGTAATTCTTCTAGTAACTAGCAGTACAATTGCAGTATTTGGCAATACTGAGAATCAGAAAATTTCTAAATATATTCATTGTGAGATGGTTTTGATTTCTTTATTTTTTAATTCTCATTTTCATCTCACAGAAGTTTGTATTTTGTCTTACTAATGCTTTGAATTTTGCTTTCCCAGTCCTGCCTCCTGTACTAGTGCCACGGCACACTGAGATTCTAACAGAGCTTCCTCCTCTTGATGACTATACCCATTCCATTCCTGAAAACACTAACTTCCCAGCTGGAATTGAACCACAGAGCAATTACATACCAGGTATTTTCTTAACTCCCATTGCAAACAGTACTTTGTGCCGCTGGAACTAAGATGGTAATTTCATCCTCCTTGGCGATCAAATTAATTGGAAGATGCACCAAGAAACTAAATCCATTTGATTCCATGTTTTAATTCCAGTGGAAATACCTGTTGTTTGCAGAACTGAATAGAATAGAATAGAATAGACCAGGTTGGAAGAGACCTTCAAGATCATTGCGTCCATCCTATCAAATGGGAGACATCACCACACCTCCTCTACCGGCAGGCTCGTCTGGGATCATTTGGGAAACCACATTGCTGTAGTTTCATGATAGCCTACTTGATTTCAATAGTTGTTTGTTTTTTTTTTTAAGATTCAAAATGTTGAGTCCAAAGTAGACCTTCATCCTGTGCTTTAAGTCTGTTTTACAAAACTTAGGGTCTCCAAAATGCTGTGTTGGAGATTTAGTAATCTGCTGCCCATTCTTGCCACATGTACTATGTGGAGAAAACTTCCAAGTTGGAAAGCAGTGATTTAAAAAGTGTTTTAATCTGTAGTTCACAATTGTTCAAGGTCTGCTTTGTGTATTTGTTAACTATTGTGTGCATACAGTTTTGCTTTTTGTGTGTGAAAGGACAATCTAACAATATTGAACTCTTGGAGAATTCTTCCTCCCTTTCACTGCTTTCTTCCTCACCCCAAAACAAATACCAAGGTTAATCTGCTACAGTACAGCCAAAAGACTGTACCCTTTATTGAAACAAAATTAGTGACCTTTGTTTCCTGCCTCAACTTCCTGTCTCCTGTCTCTTCGGGAAGTTGCCTAGGATGTAAAACCAAGTAAAGCTGAAGTTTTCTCTCAAGTGTTTAATGCAGCTATATTACAGACAGGGTGGAAGTTCAGATCTGGACTCTCGAGGAATAAGATGAATGTCTTGAAACTCAGATATGTGCAAATTGTATCTGCATGTCTGAAATGGATGTTCCTTGTTTGCTTTAAATGCATACAAGAACTGAAATGGCACCCAAAAAAATCCGATCAAGTCGATCTCCTGTTTACTTTGTCACATTTGTTGCTGCCTAGGGACAGCAGATTCTTAAGAGAGCAACTTCAGGTGCTAGAAGTTGGAGTTGTTTCCTTAATTTGTACATGCATTTTTGACTCAGTCTGAGGGATTTTGATCACATTTGCAAGTAGCTTACTGGAAAGACACCATTTGAAAATCCAGTGCTATGGAAATGAGCTAAAGCAACTAGGTAGTTATTTGCAGGAAGTCTGTTCGAGGTTATTTGTGGGTGTTCACGTGACTTGAAGTGTTTATGCAGCTAACCACACCTTGACTCCTTCCCTTTGTCTCTCACACCTTTGTATTACATTTCTATTTTAGCATCTTTATTTGACTGTGCCAACTTAATCTTGAATACTTAAATAGGTTCTGATAAATCATGTGTGTCTTGACTGCCTGCTACAGACAACCGTTTTCTTTAGCGGTAGGCCAGGCTACCACCTGTGCTTGTACAGCAATACTAAGTGCTGAGTCCATAGAGAGGTTGAGTTCCCCTGCAGCTGGGAAGATGACAATTGTGAAGGTACTAGATGGCCTTTGGGGTGCTATATGTTCCCTTTCAGGTTATGGACGTGCTGAGATGCATTCCCCAAACTTCTGGCAGCATTCAGGGTCTCCTACAAATTTTTTACTGCTGCTCTTGGTCATTTATTTCCAGAGAAGGTGGTGCTCAACCTCTGACCCTAAACCAGTATTAATAGTACTAGGTGGAGGAAATTGTCTCTGTTCAGACAGAGACTAGATATGGAAAATAATCTGTGCCAAAGAGCCTAGTTTAGCAACTGGAAACAGGAGATGTTAGTTGGATTGGGAATGGTCATTAACCTTTTACCATGGCTGTGGGTTTAACTATAATGAATGATTTGAGATGGGTGGAGTCCACTTTATCACAATGGATTCTATAAAGTGCTGTTAAATATTCCCTTCCTTTTCTGTTCTCGCTCAAATTCTGTCACATCTTTATTTAGCACATTAGTTTTACAGAGTGCACCAAAGATATAATTCCTTCTTGATACAATTTTATTTCACCAGGTTGCTATTTAATCACTTAATCTAGTTTCCTCTCACTGACTTCCTTCTGTTCTCACTATGTTGCTGAAAATCTCAGACATAATACTTGTTATGATTTGATTTTAATTCTTCAGCAAAAGGCTTTATCTTTAAATTTCTTCTGTTTGGTAATAATAAAATTAAACATATTTAATCCCTCAGATGTCTCAGAGACAGCTCTAAGGTAATTGCAGAGATAGCTTCAAACACTTTCACTAAAAAAAAAAAACACAACCTAGGTTTTGCCTTTAATGAACAGGAAAAGACATTTGCCTAGTTGATGGAAAATTATTTCCTGAAACACAGTTGGTTAACTCATTATCTGGATTACAAAGCCCACTCTGAATGGAGAAAAGGAACAATTGTACTCTTCTGGGTTTTGAAGATATGTCTGTGGAATTAGACAGTTTCTGGTCTCAGAATGCATCAGACTTGTTACTGAGTTTACTTTAGCCTGTGAAACTCCATCCTTAAAGCTAGTTAAAAGAATAAATGATCATTTTAATAGAACTTGGAAGTAATAATGAAAGTAGAGCTTGTGCAGTGTAATTAGTTAGATAATAGTTATCATTGAGTGAAATCAACAGTTGGGTATTCAAGAAAAATGAATTTGCAGACTGAACTGGAAAACAACTTTTAAATTTAGCAACTTTTACAAGGCGTGGGAAGGTATCTGATCTGATGGTTATACTACATAAAGACAGACCTTTTTTTTTTTTTTAAAAAAAGAAGTCACCAGATGGTTTTTTTCATTTATAATGCTACTAAAATGTGAAAGCTGTTGATCATAATTGCAAAATGTTACTCATAGTGAAAGTTTCTTGTCTTAAATGGAACAAACAAGGATTATCGGTTAATCATCTAACATCTTTGAGCAATTAACTGGCATACAGGAGATTATATGTTTTACATAAACAATAAGGCAGGTAATGGGTTGGAAGTCCTGTTGGTAGGAAATAGGGACAGCAAAATGAAATTCTAATTTAATGCTCTGATAGTGAATGAAGCTCATGAAGGTTTGAGGACAAACCCCCCCCAGTGCTAAATCTTAACGAATTACACCAACTATTGAAATAGTAGCTGGGATTGTCTTTGGCTCTGGGGTTGGAGTTTTTTGTTTGTTGGTTAGTTGTTTTGTTGTTTCCTGGTTTGGTTTTGGTTTGTTTGTTGTTTTTGGTTGTTTTTTTTCCTTTTACAGAAACACCACCTCCAGGGTATATCAGTGAAGATGGAGAAACGAGTGACCAACAGTTGAACCAAAGCATGGATACAGGTAAGAATTTGGTTTTCAGTGTATTGAGGACTTGGGATTGCTAGTTGTGATCCCTCTTGAGCAGTAGCATTAATTCAGCCCAAATGTTGATGGCTGTAGCACTCTCTACAACCAGGTGCTTTCTGCTTAAAGTATCATAAGTCTTTGAACAAAATTATCTGCTAGGAGGATGCTTTTAAAACATTCTGTGTCGTATTAAGTACATGCCATTTGTTTTGTAAGAAAAGCATACAGATCTAAGCCTTCAGTAGAAGGCTTTAATAAATGGGTTTAATAGATATATGTATATAGTTAACAAATGGCTTAAAAAAAGGGTTTTAATAGGTGACCAGTTTCAGCCTACCACTAACTTTGATAGAAACAGATTTGTTGAAGCAGAATCTCTGTTGGCCTGAAGAAGTGACAGAAATGCTGGAGTTTGAGAACATCTCTGTCAACACTGACCTTACTACTTCTGTCATGTTTAAAGTAAATTGTTGTATGGAGTGCTCTGCTGAAATGGTAGCAGAAACATCAAGCATGAAAAGGTTTTGGATAATCTGGTTGTCCTTACATTTGGATACAGCACAGTTAAATGTGCTGGATTAGAACCTCCTGCTGTGTGCTGGCAGACGGGGCTGTGTGTTTGCTTTGCTAATGTTAGCAACCTTTTTTACTTAATCACAGTCAGCCACACTAGGTTTTTGTAAAAGCTGCAACTTTTTCACACTACATGGCAATAGCTACCTTAACATAAAAGGTGTGACATCAGTGATCCTTGTAGGAATAATTCTGTGCAAAGCTCTGCTGTGTTTTGCCTACCAGTGCACAAACTTTGCTAGAAAGTTCATGTTCTTCTGATTATTTTTGTTGTTGCTCCCTTCTTCCATGGGGGGAAAACAAACAAACCACATTTAAATCCATCTTGTTCTTTTCTAGAGATAAACCCTATCCTTTCAGAATACAGAGGTCATCTCTGATCATCTCACCCACTTTCTCTTAGCTGCTTCTTTTTTTCACTGAATTTGGGAAGAAGTCACTACCTTACCACTGGTGAATGTGCATGAAGTGAGAACTCTGCCAAACACAATACCAAGATGTTAATTGAGTCTTTGGGTGAATGGTTAGTTTCCCAAGGTGTCCAGAAAATTAAATGTAATCTTAATTCAGAATAAACATTTGACATACTGGAAAACTAGTTGCAGTATATCTGAGGTTTCTTGTTCCACAGAATTGCAATGCAAAACTGTATCTAGATAGTGATCCTACATACACATCTGAAATAAGAATCATTTGCTCTGAAACAACCTGTATTCTTTCAACAGGATCTCCAGCAGAGCTGTCTCCTAGTACTCTCTCCCCAGTTAATCATAGCTTGGGTAAGCTGGAAATACTTTTAATTGTTTCTCTGTGTGTGGTGACTCTTCTTTATATGTATAATTATGTGAAAAATGAAAATGCTTTTTAACAAAGTAAGAGTTGTCTTAGGAAGAGGCTATGGGGTTGGCTTCCTGATGATAAACATAATAGGGCTGGGATAATAAGTTTTTAATAACTACTCTTGTGTCTTTAACTGCTGAGCTTCTAGCAAAGAGAAAGAATTATGTGGTTGTGTGCAGGAACAGCATTTATAAAATAGTCTAAAAGATAGCAGCCTATCCATAGAGCTGCCCAGACTTGCTGTCTCCCTTGCATGTGTGTTGTGGTGGTTTTCTCATGTACTGTTTCATCTGTGACGGCAGCTTGGTTGTTGCTCCCACATAAGCTGTCCACCTGCTTTGATCAGGTGCCACTGCTGTGTGTCTATGTAAATGCCTCAGGAAGATCAGCTTCCCTTGGGTTTGTTTAAGGAATAGTGTCAGGATGTGACAGGAAAATGCTGTTCAGAGCGCTGAGTGAGTAATTAGGTAGGTAAAAGGGGGAAGTACCACAGGAAAAGCTGAAGATGCACAGGGGAGATACTGAGCTCCAGCAGGAGAGAGTCAAAGGAGCATAGGGCTGCTTTCATCTAAAGGAACAGTACAAAGACCTAGTGTAATACAAGGGGATGTCAGATTAATGTTTTTTTCCTTCGTGTGGATCAGTTGTTTGATAGTCTTTTGTTTAACATTGCCAAAATGTTTGCAAGTTACAGAAAGGCAAAGGAAATGTCTCAGTGTCTGGAACTCAGAGAGCAAAATGCAAGTACTGAGTGACAAGGGCTGTGATTAGGTTAGATCAGCTCTTCTTCCCCTCTTCCTTCCCTGGTGTGGAATATAAAATTCCATCCTGTTCACCAGCGTAGATGAAAATTACAACAAGCATAATGCAGGAGACTGCTGCTGCTGTTTCTGGAAGAGATGAGTGGCAGGGCAGGTAGACTTCAGCCTCAAATTCTGTGTTAAGCTTACTTTTTTTAATTTTTTGTTTTCAGACTTGCAACCAGTTACTTACTCGGAGCCTGCATTTTGGTGTTCCATAGCATATTATGAATTGAATCAAAGAGTGGGAGAAACCTTCCATGCATCACAGCCTTCCCTGACTGTAGATGGCTTCACAGATCCATCAAATTCAGAACGATTTTGTCTAGGTCTGCTTTCCAATGTAAACAGAAATGCTACAGTGGAAATGACAAGGCGACACATAGGTAAAAACGTCTGATTTTCTTTTTTATTTTTAACTACTTAATTTCATTTCAGCCATTAAATTATCTGGAATGACCCAGGAAGGATGGGCAGATATGCATGCTAGGGAAGAGGAGGCTCAGGGGAGACCACCTTGCTGTCTCCAACTACCAGAATGGAGGTTGTAGCCAGGTGGGGGTTGGTCTCTTCTCCCAGGCACCCAGCACCAGAGCAAGAGGACACAGTCTGAAGCTTCACCAGGGGAGGTTTAGGCTGGATGCTGAGAAGAAGTTATTCCCAGCAAGAGAGGTTGGCCATTGGAATGTGCTGCCCAGGGAGGTGGTGGAGTCACCATCACTGGAGGTGTTTAAGAGGAGACTGGATGAGGCACTTGGTGCCATGGTTTAGTTGATTAGGTCGTGTTGGGTGATAGGTTGATGAACTCTGAGTCTTCTCCAACCTGGTTAATTCTGTATTCTATGCTGGGAATTTTTAACCCCTGTGCAGACAGCCATTTAACTTCTCCCTCTTGAAGTGTGCCAGGGAGAGCTTAGTCTCTCTTGCTGAGAACAGCATTGGAAAGACACAAGATGTCACCACTTTTGAAACTGGGAGAAAAGCAGGAGCTTCTACTACAGGCAGTTGCAGTTGGGAAGAGTTACAGTGATGGCTGGAGCTGAAAGAAGCTGCCTTTCCTCAATGAGCACAGTCAGGGTGCCAGCAATCACACATCTGTGAAGCTGAGGGCAGCGCAGGAGGAAGCCACTCAGCTGTATGGGATTTCTCTTGCTTGCTTTGCTGTTCTCTGCCTTTCAGAAACAGAAGCATCCTGAGGGGCTGGTTTTAGGCTTTCAGGCTCCTGGTTGTACCACTTTGCCCAGGGTAGCATTACAATCAGTGTTACTTATAATTGAAATGTAAGCTTTAATTACGAAACGTTGTCCTGTTGCTTAGTTTTACAAAAGGTAGGATGGGCATCAGTAGTACTTGTTGAATTCTTCTCTGCAATGCCAGAAGTCACCATTTGGAACATGCTGTTCTGAGATGACTGAAATTTTCTTCATGATGTTTAGTAAAGAGGATTGTTTTCCACAAGGTAGCATCTTGGCTTTGATAAACTCTTTTTTTGGGGGGATGAGAAGCTCACCAGGAGCTCTCAGTGTGCACTTGCAGCCCGGAAAGCCAATCAGAGCCTGGGCTGCAGCAGGAGAAGTGTGGCCAGCAGGTCAAGGGAGGGGATTCTCCCCCTCTACTCAGCTCTGCTGAGACCCCACCTGGAGTACTGCCTCCAGTTCTGGAGCCCCTATTACAAGAGGGATCTGGAGGTGCTGGAGCGTGTTCAGAGAAGGGCCACGAGGATGAGCAGAGGGCTGGAGCACCTCTCCTGTGAGGACAGACTGAAGGAGTTGGGGCTGTTCAGTCTGGAGAAGAGAAGGCTCCCAGGTGACCTCATTGTGGCCTTCCAGTACCTGAAGGGGGCCTCCAAGAAGGCTGGGGAGGGACTTTTCAGGCTATCAGGTAGTGATAGGACTAGGGGGAATGGAATGAAGCTGGAGGTGGGGAGATTCAGGCTGGACATGAGGAGGAAGTTCTTCACTGTGAGGGTGGTGAAGGCCTG
Source organism: Colaptes auratus (assembly GCA_015227895.2). Lineage (NCBI taxonomy): Eukaryota > Metazoa > Chordata > Aves > Piciformes > Picidae > Colaptes > Colaptes auratus. The sequence continues at coordinate 1,979,263 of CM026897.1, read as the reverse complement.
GAATGGGTTGTCGAGGGAGGTGGTTGAGGCCCTGTCCCTGGAGGTGTTTAAGACCAGGCTGGATGAGGCTCTGGCCAGCCTGATCTAGTGTGGGGTGTCCCTGCCCATGGCAGGGGGGTTGGACCTAGATGATCCTTGTGGTCCCTTCCAACCCTAACTGAAACTATGAAACTATAAGCTGTGCTTGTGCTGGCTGGTCAAAATGGTCTGTGGTGAGGGCAAGTGAAGATGGGAGGAACCTACCCTTTATTTTTTTTAACAGAAGCTTTCCTTGTGTTCAAAAAATAATTTTAAAGAAAAGGAAGAGAAACTGTGGCCTTTGAAGAACCTGTTAATTATAAGTAGCTCTTATTTGGGAGATCAGTTGTGTAGTCTGCTAGAAGTAACTGTACATACTTGTTTCTACTGAGAAAGAACAAGATGGCAATTTAAACGTGAGTGATAGGATTTCTTAAGGGTAATTTTTTGTAATAGAGCTAAATGAAGTCCTGTGGGGTTTTTTTGTCACAGTAGAGCAGAGAAGGGATATGGTGTGGGTTGTGAAATAGCGTGGGTGCAGGTAAGCAAAGATTGCTGAAGTGGCATACTTGTGTTTCCTGTTCTTGCCACAGTGGCCTCTGCCACTTCTCATACAACACTTTAAGCACAAGCTTTAATTCTGTTCAATCTAATATTATTTCAGTTTTTGTGTTTAAGTGAAAGAGATAGTTAGCTCTTCATAGAGTGATTGGCCATTGGAATGTGCTGCCCAGGGAGGTGATGGAGTCACCATCACTGGAGGTGTTTAGGAAGGGACTGGATGGGGTGCTTGGTGCCATGGTTTAGTTGATTAGATGGCATTGGGTGATAGGTTGGACTTGATGATCTCAAAGGTCTCTTCTAACCTGGTTAATTCTATTCTAGTCTAACACTGATTTCTAAGTTGTGTTTAGTTTGAAGGCATTACACAGCTAGACAATTCTGTTTCTGGACCAAAAAATAGTCTGCTTTTTCTTCAGGTAGCTATGTTTGTGGGAGAAAAATTCAAGTTAATTCTGTTACTCTGCTGCTAAAGCTGTTGACTCAGCAGTATATGCCTGTAGATAACTAGTTTCTCATGTGAAGAATAACCTTGTCCTTCTCTGGAACAAAATACTCCCTTGTTAAGTTCTGTGGGTCATATCATAACTAGATGTGCTTTGAATTTTGCTGCAGGAAGAGGTGTGCGTCTCTATTATATTGGTGGAGAAGTTTTTGCTGAGTGCCTAAGTGATAGCGCGATTTTTGTTCAGAGCCCCAACTGCAATCAAAGATATGGCTGGCATCCTGCAACTGTGTGCAAAATTCCACCAGGTGAGTAGTCTGACAAAGGTCTTGAGAAAAAATACCCAGTGGATGCAGCTCATGGCACTTGCTTTCCTTTTGGTGGTTTCCTCATTGTTTTGGGCCTCTGTGTAGCAGACACACATACTAATTGATTTGGACTCTTCTTTTATAGGATGCAATCTAAAAATCTTCAATAACCAAGAATTTGCTGCTCTTCTGGCTCAGTCTGTGAATCAGGGTTTTGAGGCAGTTATCAGCTTACTAGAATGTGTACATAAGAATGAGTTTTGTTAAAGGATGGGGAGCTGAATACAGGTAAGCAAACACCTTTACTTTCAATTTAACTTCTCTTCTTTCACTAGTACTCCATTTGCTGGCCTGAAAGCCAAGTACAGGCTTACTGTGATTTTAGATACACTGTCTGCAAGCTGAAGCCATATTTCCTCTTTTCTCCCTCTCATCCTTTGAGCTCCCAGTCATAAAGACCAGTAAACTGATTTTAGTAATGCATTGACGTCAACTGTGAGCAATGAATGTCGTCAAAGTTCTGTTTCCCTTGCTGGGCCCACTTGCTTATTGTGGTGAAATCACTGACCACATCTAGAAGTTTCACAGGTTGTGCTGCAAGATTGTTTGCTGTTTGTTAGATGCACAGTCATATTGGTCTCTGTTCTGTATGGGGTAGAAATCGTTTGTTAGGTCATGGTGTGGGATGCATTTAGTGGTACCTAGTGGAAAAAATTGGAGTCACTTGGAGTCCATTCTGCAGAATAAAACAAGTGGAGAACAGGCATTTAAAGGATGGCAAATATTTTGGAACATGTAATGGAAAAAGCTTAGAAGAGTAGTACCACTGTGTTTACATAATAAAACTGCTAGGAGGAGGATTTTGAGTGGAAAAAATAGTCTTATCTGCTTTAGAGTAGTTTTCCAGCTATATTCTCTGTTAATACAAATAAAGAGCCATACTTGAGAACAGTGCTGGTTTTAATTGCAATATGGGAATTTGGGAAGAAAGGGAATTGATTTCTAACTTAGCAGTGTAAAAGATTTCATTTTGCAGAGATGGGGATGTGAGTTTTAAACAAAGCTCTTAAAGCTCTCTAGAAGTTGTCCACTGAAAGAATGAAGTCCACCATATCCATACATATTGCAATATATCATGATTTTAGAAAGTGTATGTAACTTCTGAAGTTACAAGTTCCACTGTGAATCCTGGAGTTGTGATTCTTTATCTGCTTTGAAATAGATGCAAATATCAGCATCAGTATGTCAGGGAGGCTTCTTGGCTAAACAAAGCCAGTTTTGTAAAAGCCTTGTTAGATGGAATGAGAAATTTTGAGTAATGGAATAAATGTGTACCCCTTTGTTACCAAGAGATACACAAGAAAGAGCCAGGCTCAGCTTTAAATAACTGCTGAGTATGGCTCAAAAGGGGTATATATTCACTTACGAATAATACAGCATTCAAATCGGAGCGGGACAAAGGCTTAGTTGGATCCTATGGAGACAACTTGAGGTGAATAGAGTGTTAAGTGTTGGGTTAAATCAATGGGGAGGCTTTTTGTTTCTGAGGAGTGAGAATGTTGGTTGTTAATAGACTATAAACTCCTCAGATCACAGGGCTGAAAAGGCTGCTGTGGAAATACTGCCGGAACAGCACAGAAACAGATTACTGACATAATGCTGAACTAGTTTCTTTGCATCTCTGTTTAAGATGATACTAATAAATTATTGATGCACACAACTTCAAAGCTACACTGCAACTGTGATTACAGCAAGAAGAGGTTGCTCCTGCAAACACAACCTTGAACTTAAATGAATGTAGACTGAACTGTCGAAGTAGACCAGAAAGCACTGTGGAATCCAATCTCTGTAAGAATTCCATGCCTCATAATGCCAAAACTATTACTATAGAATAGGCTTTGACAAAGCCAAAGCATTAACTGCGTTTTAGGCACATGGCATATGTGCATAAAACGTTCAGCTGTGGCAAGGTGGTAGATTTTATAAGCTTGGTAGGCAAAGTAGCTTACAGCTTTTTGCTCAATACATGTTGGCTTGAACTGATGATGGTAGAAGTTCAGACCAGCAGTCAAGTATTCATGTTGTACAGGAACTCTCCAGGTCTAGAATAATCTTCTGAAGAAAGTTAAGTAGAGGTAATTACAGCAAAGACACTTAGTGGTATATGAACTGGAAATCCATGGGTAGAAGGGGATGAGTTTTAGCTTTGAGTCAACTGCTAAGTGACTCATGGGGTTTTTTTTGCCAGCATAGTGCATAGCCAGGGTTCTTGGATAGAACAGGAATTTTGAGGAAGTGTGTTGTGGAACTCGTTGTAAGGGATGTGACAGCAGTGGAATAATGAACTCCCTTCTTCGGGAGAGGACTTGAGACTAAATGAAACTGTTTCCTGGAGTTCAGATTGTTCTTCTATTGGAGCTTGTTGTTTTGGCTTAGGCATTCAAGTTTGAGATGGTAACGTGTTTTAGAGTGCTGACAGAGCACAGACCCCAGGCACTTTCCTCCAGAAAGTGTGAAACGACAGACAACTTTTGAAATTCATCCTCTCACTGGCTTAATCTTTCTGCCCTTTCAGTTCCTCTGTTTACATAAACAGATTTCCTTTAAAGCAAAGTGTTGCAATGCCAACAGTAAAAATGAAGGGGCTGGGCTTGTTCCTGATTAATCTGCTGCCTTTGAATCTTAATGCCTCCTCGCTTTCACTTTGGGATAGCTTGAATTACTAGGAGAAACTGGCTTAGCAACAGTAGTCTTGCCAGTCTAGTTTGGGAAAACTCCCATGCCTGGAGTGGGTGCAGTGACATAACAAGATTTCTCAGGCAGAGTGTGTCCAATACTGATTACTTAGGAGATGAGAAGGAAGATTTTTGAGTATCAGGTCTCTGAAACAAGGATGTGTGGAAGAGTGAATGAAGGGTTTTATGGCTGACAACCCTTCAGCTTTACTGAGGTTTTCCTTATAGTATTTAAGTAAGGGCTTCTATTGTGGAAAATTGCAGGCAGGTTTATATAACAGACAAGGACAAGACCATTTTTACTTAAATAGTTTGTGTGAAGATGTTACAGTACAAAACAGATATAGAAGTGTAAGATTACAGGAAATCAGAGATAAAGTTCCTTTGAGATAGCATCAGCTAGCACAGTTATAACCACACACTGTTTTGACGTAGCGTTTCTGACAACATCCCACAGTTTCCTTATACATCTGTCTTGCAAATTGCTCCTAAAAGCCAAGCCTTGCAATCACCATAGTACTGTGCTCTTTGGCCACACTGGCACTGCAGAGCCAGCTGTTTCTAGTCTGTATTTATCAATGGCTGTCTACAAAATTCAAATCCAGTTATGCATGCAAGTTCTTTGAAGCTTAAGACACAGCTGCACACAGCTATCTGTAATGTGAACACCACACTGGTTGGGCAGTCTTCAGTTTTTAATTTCTTTTTAGAAGGTAAGGTTCTTGGTGTGACACTTGAAGCAAATGTTGTAGTTCTTGTCACATTGTCCAGAGCAGAATATTCTTGATGCCTTGCAGACAAGCATGCAATCATTGATGCCTTAGATGCATGGTGGGGTTTGTTTTTGTTGGTTCCTGTCTGAAAGACTGTCTGAGAAAAGCTTTGCAGCAGCTAATGGTTGCAGATTTTTATCTTTCTGGGTAGATGTGGATGGGCACATACTTTGTGGTTATGTGATGGACAGCTTTGTCAGCCAGAGCTGACAGTTGCAGAGGGATCTTGACAGGCTGGACAGATGAGCGGAGTCCAACAGGATGGCATTCAACAAGTCCAAGTGCCAGGTGCTGCACTTTGGCCACAACAACCCCATGCAGAGCTACAGGCTGGGGTCAGAGTGGCTGAGAGCTCCCAGACAGAGAGGGACCTGGGGGTGCTGGTTGACAGTCACCTAAACATGAGCCAGCAGTGTGCCCAGGAGGCCAAGAAGGCCAATGGCATCCTGGCCTGCATTACAAATAGTGTGGCCAGCAGGAGCAGGGAAGTCATTGTGCCCCTGTACTCTGTATTGGTTAGGCCTCACCTTGAGACCTGTGTCCAGTTCTGGGCCCCTCAGTTTGGGAAGCACATCGAGACACTTGAATGTGTCCAGAGAAGGGCAACAAGGCTGGGGAGAGGCCTTGAGCACAAGCCCTATGGGGAGAGGCTGAGGGAGCTGGGGTTGTTTAGCCTGCAGAAGAGGAGGCTCAGGGAAGACCTCAGGGGAGACCTCATTGCTCTCTACAACTACCTGAAAGGTGGTTGTAGCCGGGAAGAGGTTGGTCTCTTCTCTCTAGCAACCAGATCCAGAGGACACAGTCTCAAGCTGCACCAGGGGAAGTTTAGGCTGGAGGTGAGGAGAAAGTTCTTCATGGAGAGAGTCATTCGCCATTGGAACGTGCTGCCCAGGGAGGTGGTGGAGTCACCGTCCCTGGAGGGGTTCAAGAGGGGTTTGGACGTGGCACTTGGTGCCATGAGTCTACTCATGAATTCTCTGGTGACAGGTTGGACTTGATGATCTTTGCGGTCTCTTCCAACTTTGGTGATACTGTGAGACTGCTTTCTGACTTTCCCATTCTCTCTTTCTCTAGGCGGCAAACAGTGACTAGCACTCCTTGCTGGATTGAGCTGCACCTGAATGGGCCTCTACAGTGGCTGGACAAAGTATTGACTCAGATGGGTTCCCCTTCAGTACGCTGCTCCAGCATGTCCTAAAACTCCTTCCTCCGTCACCAGTGGGCTAAATACTGAGTCCAGTCAACAGACTTAACGTAACAGCTCGTCTGTCGTAGTATTTGTGTGTGGTCTCCATGAACGTTTACTATCCAAAAAGGTTTCTTAAAAAAGAAAAGGAAAAAAAAAAAAAAAAAAAAAAAGAAAGAGGAAAAAAAAAAAAGAGAGAAAAGAAAATCAGCACTTGAGGTCTCATCAGTTAAAGCACCTTGTGGATTTTGTTTCCGATACTCTGATACTAGATGAAAATTTAGTGTATAGCAATGCCTTCTCAGAGGGAAGAGGAACAGTTCTAAAGACTCTTAATGGTGTTTTTATTGGGTATATAATTGAGTGTCCTAATGGTTTATCAATAACATGATTAGCTAAGTATATGTACAGGTAATGTATCATGATCTCAAATATCACAGTAGCGTGCTCTTTCTACATTTTATTTCCCATAAATAGTTGTTTTCATGATTGGACGAACCTCTCATCAAATTCCAAGACTCTACCCCTTTGTTCTTTTCTATTTTTTTATATGAGCAGGTTTTCAAGTTGTCCTAAACATAAAAAGCAGACTTTCCTTGTAGAAAAGCTTAACTTTTTGCTGCCTTCTTAAAGAAAAAGAAAATCCCTCCATTGCAAGGGAAAGAAATGTCTAAAGATTCAGCTGTGAAATCTTAAGACACTTTATATGCTTAATGGGGCCTAAAATGAGTTCATATTACAAATTTCAAGTATCCATCACACTAGGAGTCTACTTTTCCCTACCCACCTGAGTTTATGCTTCTGTTGCCAGTGGTGTTGCTGGCACTGATAGATTTTGAAGCTTTTTTGTACCTCCAGTTGTTGAAATCAGTGGGGCCTTTTTTTTTTTTCTCTCTCATGGAGTGAGAATTTACTGTAATATTGGATACTGGACTAAGTATACAAGGTGGTTGGCTTACCCTTACATCTGTACCTTTTCATTAAACAGGTGTAAAAATCTTAGGGGGATTATTTTCTTTTTTGGGGGGGGAGCCAAATGCCTTGAAAATTTCTTTCCCAGGGTAAACTAGACTCTTTCGTATAGACTTTAAAATAGATGCAGCTTCTTAACATTTTTTTTTCAGTAACAGAATGTAAATTTCTGATCTGAGTGGCTTTGTATAGCTTACTTACTTACCAGGTCATATGCATTCATCATGTCATAATGGGCCTTGTTATTAAAAGTAGTTGCTTCTGCAAAACCTCTAGGTTAGTGGTTGCTGAGGTATGACCAGCGAAGGAGGACTTCTAGGTTCTTCATGACAGTGCATGTTATTGTGAACCCTTGGACACTACAGCTGCACCATATTAAAATTATTCTGAAGTATATTCTACAGATAAGTCTGGGTTGGGGAAGGGTTGGGAAACTGTATAGAAGGGTTATTCTGACTTGAAAAAAATATACATCTTACTAACAATCTTGTGATCTAGCTGTCTGTCATTCTTTCTGTTATTGTGGCAGTAGCAGGATTGCCTTTGACTGTTTTTTCCCATTGTTTCATCCATTACACTAGCACTGTACTTTGTAAGTACAGCTAGTGATAACTTAGCTTTGAGAACAAAAATGTGGCCAGTGTTACAGCTTTTAATCAGTTGATTGAATGATGATTAGGAGGGTATTTTTATGCCGTAATGACTAGGGCATAGAAGCAATACCACAAATCAAGCCTCGAAGAAGTGGGCCAGACATCTTTTGAGAAAATTGGCAAAGCAGTTACCAGTTTGTAATAGTTTTACCAGTAGACTAATGTATTGGTAGAACTTGTGAACCTAAGAAATAAGCTTCATGTGTGTTGCATTTGCCTAATATGTGAATACACTAATAAAAGTTTTAATTCTCATGATGGTTGGGATTATTTTGTTAATTGCTGTACCTGTTCTCCCTTGGGTTGGTTAGAATAGCTTCTAACCTTCCAATAAATGAGGCAAGTGTCCTGTATGTTGTGGCTGGAGAGGTGTAGTTTAGATGTTAAAATCACTTTTTATGCAGCTGTTGTGGGGGATTTGGATCTGCATTATTTAATGATGCAGGCTTCTACTCCAGATGGAGTGTATTAAAGCAGTTGTTTCACCTATGAAGTGGTTAGATAAGAGCATCTTGTCCAGGTGAAACACTCCATTACATTTATGAGCAGGTTGCAACTTGAATCAGTTGGGTGACCTAATTCTATATGCTCTTCTACTGTGAATTTTTCTGTGTTGTTTCAGTTGCAACAGTGTTTACTTTGCCTTGAACATTGTAATAGCCTTGACTGTACCCAGTTTTGGGCTCCAGGCTGTGTACGAAGACACTGCAAGATGTTCCGTGGATCCCTGGTGCCGCCTGGTCTGTGAAGTCACTTTTTTGTCTTGTACAAAATATTCTCTCCTGACATTACTGTTTCAGCCACAGCTTAGCAAAACAAGGGGACCTTAACTGTATTTGAAATGTTTGCTTGCCTATATTTCATTTAACTGGCTTTGGCAGTTCTTGAGTAACTTTGACCTACTCTTATTTCTCAATCCAATGCCTTTCTGAGTTATTCCACTGCAGTTCTGCTCTTCCTGAGAATCTGACCAGTGCCTGCTCAAGCATATTAATGCAGAATGCCTCTTGTACATAAGGAATGTGACTTCATCCCTTTCCTCCCTGCCAGTCAAAGTACACATCTTCAGAGTACCAATGAGAAGTGTGGGGATTTTTTGTTGGGGGAGGGGATGTTTGTTCTCGGTTTGGTTTTGTTTGTGGGGTTTTTCTTGTTGTTGTTGGTTTTGTTTTTATCAAGTGGTTCTGTTAAATAAAATACTTACCAAGAAGGGAGTAATCAACTGGATATATTTGAAATATGGGTCGCCCACTGAATGCTGAAGCTGCAAAAACTCTGTATGTAACTGTTGCCTTAAGTTTGGGCTGGGATTCTGTGTGCCTGGATTCTGATCTTGTCACTAACCCTATCTGAGCTTGATCATTTTTTTTTCCTGGTGTTGACAAAGACAAATAATCAAAAATCAGGGAGTTGATGTAAACATACCAGCCTAAAATAGTTTTGGGGTCTTTGTTAATTGCCTTTTAGCATAGTGGATACACTGAGCTGACATTTCAGAACCCCTGAAATAAACCAAAACCTAGTTTCATTTAGGAGTCGTTCCGGGGCTGAGGCTTCAAGAACAATGTCAAATTCCTTGACACCTGCACATTGGAACTGTGAGACTTTGATAACAGAGCATCACCCCATGTTGGGTTGGGGATTTTTGTTTGGTTTTTGAGGCATAGGAAGTTCCATGGAAACAGGAGGAAGAACTATTTCACTCTGAGGGTGACAGAACCCTGGAACAGGCTGCCCAGAGGAGTTGGGGAGTCTCTCTCTGGAGATACTCAAGACCTTCCTGGATGCATTCCTGTGTGACCTGGTATAGGTGATGCTGCTTTGGCAGGAGGGTTGGACTAGATGATCTCTCAAGGTCCCTTCCAACCCCTAACATTCTGTGATTTCCTCCTTCCTTTTGTGCATGTTTCCTATGTAATGGCAAGCTCTTTGCAACAGGAATTCCCTACTTCAGCATCTTGCACAGTCCTTGGCTTCCAGGTGCTGTTACACAAACCTAGAGTGTCATGATGAGAGCTGGGGTATTTTTTTGTTCTTATCCAGAACATTGTGCTTAATCAAAACTTAACCTACTTGAGACTGCTTGCAGGGAAATAAATACTTTCATAGTTTCATAGTTTTAGTTAGGGTTGGAAGGGACCACAAGGATCATCTAGTTCCAACCCCCCTGCCATGGGCAGGGACACTTACACTAGATCAGGCTGGCCAGAGCTCATCCAGCCTGGCTTAAACACCTCCAGGGATGGGGCCTCAACCACCTCCCTCGACAACCATTCCAGGGCCTCACCACCCTCACAGTGAAGAACTTCCTCCTCACCTCCAGCCTGAATCTCCCCACCTCCAGCTTCATTCCATTCCCCCTAGTCCTATCACTCCCTGATAGCCTGAAAAATCCCTCCTTCTTGTAGGCCCCCTTCAGATACTTTAACTTCAAACTCCCTATATAATCAGCAGGGAGAGGTAAAGTCTGCATTTAGGACTATGAATTGCTCTCTGGTAGGGAGCCTGAGCTGTTGGCTGAGATGCCTGATAAAAATGCATGAAGTATGAATATCTACATTAAAAGGTTCTTGGGTGCTCTCAAAGTACTCAGCTTCAGATGTTTAGTAATAATAGCTTTAAACTGATTTACATAGTGAAAATTAGAAATCACAGCCACCATACTTCACTAAGCTTTTCATTTTCATATGTCCAACCTGACTTTTCATGTTGGAAAGTAGGAGGGTGTGAAGTTGGGGGGGGGGGGGTGGTATTTGATAATAATCTGCAGCTCTAAATTGTTGGCACAGTGAACTGTGTTTTGTTTTAACCTTCCAACTTGTCATGCCTCATTGTGGTTACAGCTTTTTTTAGCATTGCAAACTGAAATTTTACTGCAGCTGGGTTTTGAGTTGAAATATTGTGAAATACAGGATTTCATTATGCTCCACCCACACAATGTTTTACTTGACTATTAAACAGTGTTCCTCTTCCCAAAACGAGTTTGACTATAACCTAATTTGGGGGATACCAAAGCTTCACTGTTATCTCTGGAGAGTCAGTGCAGTGTTCTGTCTAGCTGGAAGAATTGCACATGCACCAAGTGACACACCAGCTGCATTAGGTTGTGCTTCTAGGAGGACCTTCTCAAGTAATTAACTTGCAACTGATCTGAAAGTGTTTACTATTACCAAGAAAATACTAATGAAATGTGTCTTTTCCTGACTACTTAAACCTGCCTAATAAACAGCCACCATAAATTGTGTTAGCTGAGGGCCTTTAAAAACAACCTTCAGTTATGTTGGTCATCTCTGGTGGAGTTAAGTTTCTAGTACTAGATTGTAACAGCAGCAAAAGCTAGTATCAAGGCTTCAAAGCTTAGAACAGTCTTTGATGTTACATTAGCTGCTCTCATTACTGTAGTCAGGATTAAATCTAGCTAGTTGGCAGAGGAAAAACAGGTATGTAAAGATATCACACCTCAGTGCTCTTGATCCCTTTCCCCTGTATAGAAGGTCTGGTCAGGATGGATTCAGTAAAGCCCAGTTGCTTGTCTGGTTCCTTTAGGAACAGATTCCAAAGCAGCAGAGGACATAGATGCTCCAGCCTACTGTTTTTCCTTTGAATTTGCAACAAGGGAAGTTGATACAAAGCTTCTGTCAATCCTGATGATTTATTCATTTACTGTTAACAGCATCTAGATATTTCTTATCTAAAGCTGTAGTGAGGCATTATAAAAACTTGCTTGCCTCATTGATTGAGCTTATGAGCAATATATACCTGAGGCTGCAAATTCTGCTTGATTTTAAAAGTTATCTGTGCTTTAAAGTCCTCCTTGCTTGCCTTTTGTTCTGAAGTGAACTTCCACAAACTGCCATTGTGGCACCAAGCTTGGATGATTATTAAACTTTGGTTGCCAGCAGCTGCGGTTTTATCTTTGGGTGAGGGGGGAAGGTGCTGACCTTCAGTTCTGATTTAGCCTGAGAGGAGTTGTGCACATGCTTGGTCACCTTTGATCAAGACAAGCAAGCTGGATCATCAGGCATGCAGGCAGCTTGCCAAGAAACCAGAGTAGAGGCAGGTCAAGCTGTAGAGCCATACTCTGGACCACGGAATTGCAGACTCCCCAGGGTTATCTGCCATACACTTTGAGGTCTTCTGAGATATGAAACAATGGAACAGGGAAAGATGGGGCCAAGATATGGGGCCCAGACTCTGCAGTGATGCCCAGCAACAAGACTAGGGGCCTTAGGCACAAACAAAACACAGGAAGTTCCATCTGAACATGAGGAAAAACTAATTTACTGTGAGAGTGACAGAGCCCTGGGAAAGGCTGCCCAGAAAGGTTATGTAGTCTCCTTTAGAGAGATTCAAAACCTGCCTGGATGTGATCCTGTGCAGCCTGCTCTAGGTGACCCAGCTTTAGCAAGGGGCTTGGACTAGACAATCTCTAGAGGTCCCTTCCCACCCCTACCATTATGTGAATAAGGTAAGCTTAAGTTGTCTACATGCATGAATTACACTGGAATAAAACCAGTGCATAACTGGTTTAGAAAGCCTTCAGAAGTGCAGTCTTTTCTGTTTGTATTGTATGTCCTTGAAGAGCTGATCTGTGGGAGTCACAGAGTGAAGCAGGGAGAAAGATCTGCTTAAGCTGTTGACATTTGGGTGGGGGTTATCCAGCAGGGACTCCCCTGGGCTTTCACAGCTGGGTGTTGGTGTAGTTTGTTGGGTTTTTCCCCTTTCCCTTTCAAATCACTGGTGGAATCTCCGGTTTATTAAAAAAGCCTTAGGAGGAGGAGAGGAGCAAGATTTGAACCTACTGAAACTCTGAGAAGAGCAAAGTTTGTCTTGCCACAGAACTGTTAGGGGTTGCTGAGATTTGGGAGCTGAAGGAAATCTGCGCAGCACCACATGGGGAAGGACTGTGCACTGCCAGAGGGGCTGTTAATTCAGGTACAAGTCCTAGTGAAATTTCCTATGGCTCTGAGCCCAGCTGTCAGTAGAGTTAGTTGTGCTTATATGTCTGTGCTGTTCCTTGTGTGCTTGCTTCCCAAGCTGGCAAAGGCAGATGAAGCTCCCACTTGTCTCTGCTACCCTTGTAGGTGGGTGAAAGCCCAACGGGAGCCGCTTGAGGGTTGAATGAATGTTCTCTACCCAAACCACTTTCTGAAGAAAGGACTTCAGAATTAGTTGCCATGTATTTTTTTTTCCTGAGTTGCCTGCTGAGAGGCAAAGAGCATTGACTTTGGTAGAGGAGGATCTGGGAGAAGACTAGATTTGAACAAATGAAATACTCTTTTGGATGAGGAACTGTCATGTCATAACAGAGGAGCTAAGCAGTCTTAGAAGCGTGGGAGGACTGTTGAGCACTGCAGCAGGCAGGCTATGGGTTGGGAGGGACTGTGGGTGCTCTGGAGAGACTCCAAACTGGACATACCTAGCAGTAATCCTGACTTGAAGAAGTGCATATAGAGCACAGGGGTGTATGCACCCTGTGCACTCTTAACCACATTAAACCCCTCCTCTTTTTTGTAGTTAAGCATTGGGAGTAGAATAGAATTAGCCAGGTTGGAAAAGACCTTTGAGATCGAGTCCAGCCTGTCACCCAACACCATCTAATCAACTAAACCATGGCACCAAGTGCCTCATCCAGGCTCTTCCTAAACATCTCCAGGGATGGTGACTCCACCACCTCCCTGGGCAGCACATTCCAAGGGCCAATCTCTCTTGCTGGGAAGAACTTCTTCCTAGCATCCAGCCTAAACCCCCCCTGGTGCAGCTTGAGATTGTGTAGTCTAACACAGTGTCCTCTATTAGCAACACTAATATTAGCACTGATGTGAGGGGAAAATACCTTTCTAATGTATTCACTCTTTGAGGTTTGTGCAGCACATGAAATTAAAATCAGCAGTGGGCCAGGGCTGAGAAACACTGAGGTTTGGTAGAACAGGAAAAGTTGTGGAGCTGAAAAAAATTGAGGGTAGCTGTTGGTCAGCTTCAGCAGTGA
>CM026897.1:1943293-1965123 GCA_015227895.2 Colaptes auratus | reverse complement strand
TCTCCGGACATCCTCCAGGACCTCAGCTTCTTATACTGTGTGGCACCTGGAACTCTCAGTTATATGTGGATGTTAGGAAGAAATTCTTCCCAGCAAGAGAGATTGGCCATTGGAATGTGCTGCCCAGGGAGCTGGTGGAGTCACCATCCCTGGAAGAGTTTAAGAAGAGACTGCATGGGGCACTTGGTGCCATGGTTTAGTTGATCAGATGGTGTTGGGTGATAGGTTGGACTTGAAGATCTCAAAGGTCCTTTCCAAACTGGTTTATTCTGTATTCTGTAACTGAACACAGTACTGAAGCAATCGCTTTACTAGGGCGGAGTACAGGGGCACAATCACTTCCCTACTCCTGCTGGACACACTGGTCTTGATACAGTGCCACAGTATCAGCAAGGTTGGAAGAGACCTCAGAGATCATCAACTCCAATCCGTCACCACAGACCTTATGACTAGACCATGACACCAAGTGCCATGTCCAATCCCCTCCTGTACACATCCAGGGATGGTGACTCCACCACCTCCCTGGGCAGACCATTCCAATGGTGAACGACTCTCTCAGTGAAGAACTTTCTCCTCACCTCCAGCCTAAACCTCCCCTGGCACAGCTTAAGACTGTGTCCTCTTGTTCTGGTGCTGGTTGCCTGGGAGAAGATGCCAACTCCCTCCTGGCTACAACCATCCTTCAGGTAGTTGTAAAGAGCAATGAGGTCTCCCCTAAGACTAGGGGTCTTACAGACCAGGGTGCCGCCAGCCTTCTTAGCCATCTGGGCAGGCTGCTGGCTCATGCTCACGCCCAGATCCTTTTCCACCGGGCTGTTTTCCGGCCACTCTCCCTCAAGCCGGCACTGTTGCTTGGAGTTGTTTGTGATCCAAGCGCAGGACCCGGCACTTGGCTTGCACTTGGAGGATGCTCCCCTGCCAGCTCGCACTGTCTGAAAGGTGAAACGTGAAGTTTATTGACCGATTCCCGCCTGCGGCAACACCCACCAGACCCCGACCGGACGACCCAACCGCTGCGCACGCCTGCAGGGTAGCTCCGCCCGGCCCCGCCCCGCCCGCGGAGAGGCACCGCCCCCAGCTCCCCTCCCTCCCCTCCTTGAGGTCCCGCCCCAGCCCCGCCCCGCTCCAGCCCCGCCCCGCCACGTCCCGCTCGGCCGCCGGTTCCCGCCCCGGCGGCGCACGGCGGTGGCGGGACCATGGCGTTCACGCTGTACTCGCTGCTGCAGGCCGCGCTCCTCATCGTCAACGCCGTGGCTGTGCTGCACGAAGAGCGCTTCCTCCGGCACGGTGAGCCGCTCCGTCACGGGCGGGGCTGCGGGGAGCGCAGCGAGGCGGAACTCCAGCCCAGGCCCGGGCCTGGCCGCGGCGCGTCGCCGCCGCCACGCACACACACCGCGGCCCGCAGCCCGCCCGGCCGCGGCCGCACGGCTTGTGGGGAGCCCGGGGGTGTCGCAGCCGGCCCCGCGGGCACGGGGAACCCGCCCTGTGCGGTGCGGTGAAGGCCTCTCCGGGCTCGCCGGCCTTCCGGGGTCCGGCGCTGCGGCCCCTCCGCTGCCAGCGTTGGATGTCAGCGTGCAAGGCATTGCTCGGGGGGTCCCGGCTTGAGGGTGGATTTCCTGCCGCTGTGCTTGGTGTCGCTCTGGTCTCTTTCCCCATACATTTCTGGGCTCTTTTCAGTGCGTTTGCACTATTCCACCTCCCGTTTCGTGTCAGGATATTGTGGTAGCGTGAGGCGTTTCCTTTCGTCTCGCTATGCCGTTTTCTGGCGAGATAACTGCTTCTCAGGTTTTGTACCTTCACGCCTACGTTTTGGTGCTGCTGAGGGGAGATCACAGCACCATAGATCCCCGGGGCTGACCATTCTTGACCCTACAAAACACAGAAAACCCACGGGCACAAAAATCTGCAGAATAGAATAGGATAGAGTTGAATACAATTAACCAGGTTGGAAAAGACCTTTGAGATCATCGAGTCCAACCTATCATCAGAGCCCCCCCCCCCCCCAAAAAAAAAAGAAAATCCTGTGATCCAAGGTTTCCCAGTTTTCTGATCTGAAGAATTCTTGCTTCTCCAAACCAGGCTGAGCTAGGATTTTTGGCAGGAGTGCAGATAATTATAGCTGTGTTCTGTTTTCCACTAGGGACCTAGGGTTTGCTTTCCTGTGAGCAGCCTGGGGAAAAGGAGATGTGGAGGTGGTCAGGATGGGTGGTCAAGCAACTTACTGGCTTTGGGACATTTGTGAATAGCTCCAAGCTTATCTGTGTGAAAGCAGTGGCTCATGAGAGAGAGAGGACTCGCCTGCTGCCCCCAGCCTGGTGCCAGCAGTGTGAAGGAGACAATAAAGAAGTGTATCACTCAAAAGTTGTCTCTGGAGAAAAGAAACTCCTGGGTTGTGCAGTGCAGCTTTGGATAGTGACAGCCACTCCCTTCTCTGTTTTCACTCAGCCCCTAACAGTACAGGACTCAAAATTCCCTGGTCCTGTCTCAGAGAGTAAATGGTTTGTCTCTCCATAGTGGATAGGGAAGAGTTTCTCCCGTGAAGGGCTCAGTACTTCTTTTGCCCTCTGAGAAGTTCCCAAGTTGTGAGTTACAAAAAATCATCATCCTGTTGTGGAGTTTATACTGTTTCCTGCTATGCAACTTATTTCTCAGTGCTGAAGCATCACTTCATACCCAGTTACTTCATGCTTTGTTTTCTAGTAAAGGACAGATTGTGGTTTGATTTTATTTCTGCCTTTTTTGAAGCCCAAATTAACTCTAGCATGTGAGGGGCAGTGGTACTTAAAATGAGAGGGTTTGCTTTACCCAAACTTTGATGTGTCATTGTTGTATTCATTACCCACAGAGTGCTAGGGCCTGGAAGGGACCTTGAAAGATCATCTAGTCCAACCCCTCTGCCGCAGCAAGACCTAGAGAAGGTTACACAGGAATGCATTCAGGCAGGTTTTGAGTATCTCCAGAGAAGGACACTCCACAACCTCTCTGGACAGCCTGTTCCAGTGCTCTCTCACCCTCACAGTGAAAAAGTTTTTCCTTATATTCATGTGGAACCTCCTGTGCTTCAGCTTGCACCCCTTGCCCTTTGTCCTGTCCTTGGACATCACTGAGAAGAGCCTGGCTCTGTCCTACTGATGCTCATCCTTCACATATTTATAAATACTAATGAGGTCACCTCTCAGTCTCCTCTTCTCCAAGCTAAAGAGATTCAGCTGCTTCAGCCTTTCCTCATAAGGGAGATTTTCCACTTCTTTAATCATCTTTGTGGTTCTGTGTGGGACTCTTTCAAGCAGTTCCCCCCTGTCCTTCTTGTACTGAGGGGCCCAGAACTGGACATAGTATTCCAGATGCAGCCCCACCAAGGTTTAAATATGTTATCTTAAAATCTGGTGGTGAATAAAGCTAACTGGTTTGTAGTTTGTCTTTCGGTGTCAGTATAAACCACATTATTAGAACCATAGAATAGTTTGGGTTAGACAGACCTGTAAAGGTTATCTACACAAACTCACTAGCAGCGAGCAGGGACATTTTCCACTACATGAGGTTGCTCAGAGCCCCTGCCAGCCTGACCTGGAATGTTGCCAGGGGTGGGGCATCTACCACCTCTCTGGGCAACCTGGACCAGTGTTTCACTATGCTCAGCCATCTGAATCTCCCCTCTTTTAATTTAAAACCATTGCAGCAACAGGCCCTGCTAAGATGTCTGTCCACATCTTTCTCATAGGCCCCTCTCAAGTACTGAAAGGCCACAATAAGGTCTCCCTGGAGCCTTCTCCAGGCTGAACAGCCCCAACTCAGCCTGTCATCACAGGCTAGGTGCTTCAGCACCCTGCTCATTTTTCTGGCCCTAATGTTCAAGATAGATCGCTCATTAATACTGCTGACAACATTTGTTTCATGGTTTGGGGTTCTTTTTCTAACATACCTGGCTGGTTTTATGTGACACAGTTGGCTGGGGAAGCGACCAAGGGATTGGAGGATTTGGAGAGGAGCCAGGAATTAAAGCACAGATAACGAACCTTATTCGCTCTGTACGAACTGTTATGAGAGGTAAGGTGATGATCCTTTGTTTCAATACTGTTACCTCTAAAGTTTTGTTTCAGCTGCTATTTTTACTTGTCATTTCCAACCTGTGCTTCCCTCATGCATGGACTCTTGTGCAGATCCCAGCTAAGGTGCCTTAATTTTGATAAAAGGTGAAAACATTCTCTGACTCTTGACTTGTGGTGCTGCTGCTGCATCTTGTCTTTCCTCAGAGTTTGGGAGCTGGGGGAAGGCTTGGCAGTTAGTCAGTGTACAGTTAGCATCACCTTGGCTAAACTAAATCTTAAGTGCCTTGTGAGGGAAATAGATTTCTGGGACTCTTAAAGGTAAGGTAAACTTATGTGCAGCCAAGAATGGGGGGGGAAAAAGTAAGACTTCAATTTCTAAGTTACTGATAGTTTTCTTCACTGTAAAAGCAAGCCAAAAATTCCTTTTTATAGGTGGTGATAACAAGAGGAAATCACAATCTGGCCTATCTTGCCCACCACAGAGTAAAAACAGCAGCAAAGCTGAGGGTAGAAACTAACCTGGGAGATGGTTTCATTTCATCTCTTGAAAAAGCCATTTGGATTAAAGTTAAAACATTTTGAGATGTAGGAAAATATTTATGCTGTTGCTTTCTGCTAATTTGTAGTATCCTAGTCTTTGATCCTGGCTAATCCTATGCTAATCCTGATTTTCACATTAAGTGCATTTGTAAAGTTTTGATGGCTTTTACTCCTTAATAGGTAACAATAAGTTAAGACCAGGCTGGACGAGGCTCTGTCCAGCCTGATCTAGGGTAGAGTGTCCCTGCCCATGGCAGGGGGGTTGGAACTAGATGATCCTTGTGGTCCCTTCCAACCCTAACTGAAACTATGAAACTATAAACTATGAAACCTTCACTTTATGATGTGGAAAAGTTTCACAGTTGCTCTTTGTCTTCCTCTGCAGTGCCATTAATAGCCGTGAACTCCGTTACAATTGTTCTCCTCCTGTTGTTTGGCTGAAAGTACCTATGGAAACCATTTGGACGTCCAAAGAAACAAGTTTCTATCCACCACTGCTCTGAGTTTTTGGGGATCCAGCTGTCAATCTGACACTCAAAGTAATAAAGACACTATTTCCACCTACCCTATTTCCTAATGTTCACTTGCAGTTTCATTAAACCAAGATAATGGGGATCAATGCAACAACGCTGCAGATGTATTGGACTGTGACCAGTTCTGCTGCCACCTGTTAGTAGCACTGATTGTTAGAGTGCTGCAGTGATCTTGTTACTCAGGGATGAATTTCCTTCAGTAAGCTTCCCAATTTACTTTTAAATTAAAATAAACAACGGTGATTTTTATTTCAGGTACTACCATGGTACTGTTTTGGAGAATATGAATTAGGCTCTGAAAACAATGTTGTAAGTTACTGGAGTTGTGGTATTGAGGGAGGTAAAATTAGCTGGGTAAGGTCCTGGTTCAGTTTGATTGAAACCAGAGTTTTTCCTCTTGGTTTTTCAGAGCCTTTTCAAGTCAGCACATGTTTCATGCTAGTGGTAGATTAAGTTGAAAATAAGTGCAATTCCTATGCAAACTGAAAAACAAAGCTGTACCTAAAGCTGAGCAACCCAGTGCTAATTTAGGCTGGCAGGTGATAGCAGGGATTGTTACTGTTCTGTCAAAGATTACTACTCTCTCTAAAATGTGTGTTAAACTTCTGCTTGGTGGTTAGTGCTTTGGAAGTGGGGAACCATTTTGTATTCTGAGCTTCTTTGGAAAAGTGGGAAGGGAATACTGTGCCCTTTCCAAATGCAATGCCTCTTCTGTTACTGCTGCTTCTTCCTCTGTCCTGCATCTTCCTTTGTTAAATGAAGAACTTTGAAACTATGGGTATGATCTTGCAGTTCTGTAGCAGAGAACATTGCTAATACAGGTCATGTCTCAAGTAAGACTGCTGGGTTAGGCCCAATGTTACATAACAAGTCTGAATTGAAGAAGGCTGCTTCTCATTCTTTAAAAAAGTTAGAAATCTTACATGTGTTCCTCTGCTAAAGTGTCTCAGCTTACTTTTAAGGAGAGGAGGCCAAAGGAAACCTGGCAGTTTAATTAATTTAAAACACCTTGGTTTATTATCTTTTCTTCTGACATCTTGGTGACTAAAGCACTCCCTGTTGTGTACAAAACCAGATCTGTAAAATGTATAAGTGAATTTAAGAATCTTCAGTTGCAGTGTTTTGCAGAGTAGAGTATTTCCAGGAGGAGAGTTTTATGCTGTTTCTTGGGTTTTTTTTAGTGAAAACATGTAAATAAATTCTAAGTTAAGCAGACTCTTTCATAACTCACTCTGTGTACAGTGGGAGCATCCCAGAACTCAGTCTCATCCTGTTTCAGATAAGAGAGTTCTGTTCTTACGTCACATACTTTTTTTCTCATCCCTGTGGCACTTGCAAGTGAAGCTGTGTTTTGGTTTATGTAGCAAACCTAATGAGCCATGGTAATGTTGGCCAGAGGCAGAAAAGGATTGTGCTAGCCTTTAAATTCTAAAGTAGGTAGATCTATAATAAAGTATTCCTGTGTAACAATCTTAGTGTAATTCAGAGGTGATGAGGGCACAGACTGGATCAGTTACTCTCATATATCTGTCTTTCGTGGAAACTGGACAGGATGTGTGTGGAACAGTAAAACATGAATGGTATGCAGGCCTTTCTGTAAAAAAGCAGTGGTAGATGTTTCCACTGCTGATGCATTGGGCTGGAGTACTGAATGATTTAAAGCACAGCTTGCCTATCATCTCATTTTGTGTGTATGGACAAGTGTTACAACACTAGTTCTTACTGAAATAAAAGCCACTACTGAAGATTACAAGCAGCAGCTTCAAAAATAGGTGAGAAGTGATTTCCCTCATTTTGTCTTTTCAGGAAGGCAGAAGCTTCAATGCATGGCTTGTAGCACATGGGCAGATTGTTTCCAAAGCAGTTTGGCATGTGCAGTAAAAAGGAGCAGTGGTTCTGTGCAGCAGGAATCTTGCATTTGAGCAAAACTGGGACACATTTTAGCTGGCAGATGCAAAACGATGATTCAGAGTGGGATAGCAGCTAAAGATCAGGTCTCCCAGGTAATAAGCAGGGCAGAGGGCAAAAGGGTAACCAGCAGACAGGCAGAGAAAGGAGTGTAAAGCATGGGAACAATACTGCCATCTCACACGTCTTTGAGCAGTTCTGCTGTGACTAAATTCAAACAAGGCAAAGCACCTCAAACCTGGCAGAAGTTCAGGTTCTTCAGTAACAGGGAACATGGAAGAAGGTTTCCATGTATCAGAGAGCTCCATGCATGAAGTACTCCGTGCTTCAGCAGTCATTTCAAACCCGGCTCAGAAACCACAGAATCGCAAAACGGTTTGGGTTGGATGGGACCTTGGAGGTCATCTAGTTCCATTCCTTCCCATGCTCACTTGGGCATCAACTCCATGGACAAATGCCTTAGGCAATGACAATAACCAGAATATTTTACAGATCAGCATGAGGGATAAGACTTTCCAGTGTAGAATAATTTGTTCTAGTAAGGGTGCAAACAGAAGATGCTTTCACAGCAGTAGATTGCAGTGTGGCAGTAGCAGGTGTAGGTGGTTGTGTAGGGAAAATGAAGCTCATGGGACACTTCAGAGGCTTCAGTAAAAATACAAGAATAAAAAGATCAGTTTTGTATAATGGTCCTGCTAAAGGTTTTGTTTTGAAGGGCATGGGGGCAGGGGAAGGGAAGAGTAAGAAGGTGATGGGTTTATACATGAATAAATGAATATCAAACCACCTTTAATTACTTTTGACATCTCACCTCAATCACAAAATGGTTTGGGCTGGAAGGGACCTTAAAGGCCAGCTAGTTCCACCCTCCCTGCTATGGCCAGTGACACTTTCTACTAGACCAGGTTGCTCAAATACCCATCCAACCTGGCTTTGAACACCTCTAGGAATGTGGCATCCACAGCCTCTCTGAGCAACCTGTGCCAGTGCCTCACTACCCTCAGAGTAAACAATTGCTTCTTCATCTAAACTACCCTCTTTCTGTTTAAAACCATTATCCTTTTTTCTGTCACTACATGCCCTTGTGAAAGGTCCCTCTCCAGAATGCCTTTAGGCCTTGTTTAGGTACTGAAAGGCCACTATGATGCCTACCCAAAGTTTCTCTTGCTCGGGCTGAACAACCCCAACTCTCTGAGCCTGTCCTCACTGCACTTTGAAAGCACACTTTGCTGGATCATGTTGGGCTGCTTGTTAACCAACACTCCCAAGTCCTTCTCCACAGGGCTGCTGTTAATCCATTTCTCTCTCAGCCTGTATTTATGGGACTGCCCAGACCCAGGTGCAGGACCTTGTACTGGGCCATGCTGAACTTCATGGGGTTTGCAGGGGCTCATTTCTCAAGCTTGTCCAGGTCTCTCCGGATGTATCCCATCCCTCCAGCGTGTTGACCTATAGCATCCAGTGTGTGCATTTGTCACAAAGCTGTCGTTGTGAGCACAGCCTGGGCTGTGACGTTTGCAAAACCTGTTGATTTATTATTTCTAGTGATAGGTCCCAGGGCATGATTCACTTATCATAGTCATGGAGTGGTTTCGGGTTGGAAGGAACCTTTAAAGGTCACCTAGTCCAACCCCTCCCTGCCTTAGCAGGGACATCTAAGTAGATCAGGTTGCTCAGAGTTCAGAGTGTAAAGTTTGCTCTCTAAAAGCTCCACCTTCATTCTTTAACTGTTGTCGCCTTCTAGCCTCAGCACGACTCAGTACTGTATTGTATTGTATTTAGGTGGGTTGGATTGGTTGATGGGTTGGACATGATGATCTTGAAGGTCTCTTCCAACCTGTTGTATTGTATTGTATTGTATTGTATTGTGTTGGTTGATAGGTTGGACTTGATGATCTCTGAGGTCTTTTCCAACCTTATTGATTCTGTGATTCTGTGACGAAGTGCTCGGAAGGAGGAAGCCTGACAAGCTGAAAGACTGCATGCCTTAGGTCGAGACATTATGAATGTACATCATGTATATTATCCCTATAGTCCTTGGACTTTTTGATGCAGTCAGAACGTAAAACTGCAAAAGCGTACTATCTGTAACTCGTTGATGTGCCCTCACGTCTTGTGTAATCCCAGATGCGACAGCTTACAACACAACTGCCTCTGCCAGATGAGCTTGGCACACTGTACTGGCACCGCAGCTTGAAGCGCAGTCTGCACAGACAGGGCTTCTCTGTCCCTGGCGAATCGTCCTTACAATTCCCTTTCCAACAACAGCTGCAGGAAGCTTATCTTCTAAATGACCACAAACAACACTCGCGGAGTGCCAGAATACGCACGGCATGCCCCAGGCGTATCGGGGCAGCCCGTGGCTCTTCCCTGCTCCTCACCACCCCTGCGAGCGCAGCTCCTGGCCGC
Organism: Colaptes auratus; assembly: GCA_015227895.2. Classification (NCBI taxonomy): domain Eukaryota; kingdom Metazoa; phylum Chordata; class Aves; order Piciformes; family Picidae; genus Colaptes; species Colaptes auratus. Next base: position 1,955,684 of record CM026897.1, on the reverse strand, counting down.
AGTGCTGCGCACAGGGCACTGCGGCCGCCTGCCGCTCCCACCGAGACGCTCCGCGGATCCCCGCCCTCAGCGCCGCCGAGGCCCCCGCGGGCTGCCCGCCGCGCTGCCTGACGGCGGCTGCCGAACACCCGCCGCAGACAGCCGTCTTGGAGGGCTGGGTGCCGCCGGGGTTCCATGGCTGTGGCTGCCATCCCGGCGGCAGGCAGACCCCGGGCGCTCAGGCGGACAGGCCCGGCGCCATCAGGGCCCCGTGGGGCGGGACGGTGGCGGGCTGGCCGCGGGGACGCTGGTAGTGCTGCGGGAGCCAGGTTAGTACCGGCGGAGGAGCGCTGTCGCCACCGTGCTCTCCCTTCTCGTCCGAGGGGGCTCGGCCGCCCGCATTGCTGGGGCGCGAACGGGCGTGCAGGACCCTCCGCGTCTGGGGAACGGGAGCCCGCCGCTCGGTGTCTCCCCTGGCGCGGGATGGACCAGCCCACCGGCTCGCTGGGAGTCGGCGGGAAAAGGCGGTACCATCTCCTTGGCGGGGAAGGGTAGCGGTGTCCTTGTGCCCTTACCAGCCTGGCCAGGGGAGAGGAAGATACCTGCCCTCCTCGTGGGGCAGGGGACCGGCCGCGGGGCTTTGCAGCGAGCGACTTCTAGGCCCGGCTCCTCAGGGGGCTGTGGCCGCTCCACAGGGGAGGCCCTGTGGGCTCTCTCTGGGGCTGGATGGATAGCTGTGATGCCTGCAGCCCTGCTTCCCTCAGCCCTAAATCTGGGCCGCTCAACTGCCTTCTCCTGTTGCTCTCCAGTGGCTTCAGGGGCTCCAGCTACGCTGTCGAGCTTGTGATGGCATCTCAGGGAAAGGCCTGGCCTTGACTCTTGGCACTGCAGAGGTCCACTGTGGTGGTCTGGTGGTGAGCAAAAAGGAGCAGGAGATGGGGGGGGAATGTCTTGCATAAACGTTGTGAGGCACCCCTGCCGTGGAGAGCAGCCCCTCCGTGACCCCAATGTACCTATGCCATTGCAAACCATGCTACAGTGGGACAAAGCCTCTTTCCCTATAGACTGTGGCATCTTGTTAATATAGAATTAGAATAGAATTAACCAGGTTGGAAAAGACCTTCAAGATCATCAAGTCCAACCTATTACCCAACACCATCTAATCAACTAAACCATGGCACCAAGTGCCTCATCCAGGCTCTTCCTAAACACCTCCAGGGATGGTGACTCCACCACCTCCCTGGGCAGCACATTCCAATGGCCAATCTTTCTGGGAAGAACTTCTTCCTGCCAGCCAGTCTAAACCTCCCCTGGTACAGCTTGAGACTGTGTCCTCTTGTTCTGGTGCTGGTTGCCTGGGAGAAGAGACCAACCCCCACCTGGCTCCAACCTCCCTTCAGGGAGTTGTAGAGAGCAAGAAGGTCTGCCCTGAGCCTCCTCGTTTCCAGGCTAAGCAACCCCAGCTCCCTCAGCCTCTCCTCACAGGGCTGTGCTCCAGACCCCTCCCCACCTTTGTTGCCCTTCTCTGGACACCTTCCAGCAATTCAACATCTTTCCTAAACTATTTCCCTAATAGGGCATGTAGGTTATCTGTGTGGCAAGTGCTGTACTTTGCTCCACAATCAAGTTTGCTATTTCTTCAAAAATGTAGAATACAAAAGCTTTGCTCCTGTTTGTCAGACAGTAACGACTACCAGGGCTGTCACCACCAGCAAGTCACCACAGTTGTTTCATGTTGAGCTGTCTTGGTTAGAGACAGAAAGTGTAATACATAGGTTTAAAAAACATGCAGAGTGGGAGCATGGAATGCTTTGGTTGGAAGGGACCTTTAAACATCACCTAGTCAAACTCCCTTGCAGTGAGACATCTTCCGCTAGATCAGAATACAATAGAATAGGATAAACCAGGTTGGAAGAGACCTTCAAGATCATCCAGTCCAACCTATCATCCAACCCACCTAATCAACTAAACCATGCAACCAAGCACCCTATCAAGTCTCCTCCTGAACACCTCCAATGATGGTGACTCCACCACCTCCCCAGGCAGCGCATTCCAATGGGCAATCACTCTCTCTGTGTAGAACTTCCTCCTAACATCCAGCCTAAACCTCCCCTGGCGCAGCCTGAGACTGTGTCCTCTTGTTCTGGTGCTGGGTGCCTGGGAGAAGAGACCACCCCCACCTGCTATAACCTCCCTTCAGGAGTTGGAGAGAGCAAGAAGGTCTCCCTGAGCCTCCTCTTCTCCAGGCTAAGCACCCCAGCTCCCTCAGCCTCTCCTCACAGGGCTGTGTTCCAAACCCCTCACCAACTTCGTTGCCCTTCTCTGGACACCTTCCAGCAAGTCAACATCTTTCCTAAACTGAGGAGCCCAGACTGGAACAGGACTCAAGGTGCAGCCTAACCAGTGCAGTGTACAGGGGCAGAATGACCTCCCTGCTCCTGCTGGCCACACTCTTCCTGATGCAGGCCAGGATGCCATTGGCCCTCCTGGCTGCCTGGGCACACTGCAGGCTCATGTTCAGCCTCCCATCAACCAGCACCCCCAGGTCCCTCTCTGCCTGGCTGCTCTCCAGCCACTCTGACCCCAGCCTGTAGCACTGCCTGGGGTTGCTGTGGCCAATGTGCAGAACCCAGCACTTGGATGTGTTCAATCTTATGTCGCTGGACTCTGCCCATCTGTCCATCAGGTTGCTGAGAGTGGTGTCCATCTGGAGTGTTGCCAGGGATGAGGCTTCTAACACCTCTCTGGTCAACCTGTGCCAGTGTTTCACTACCCTCATTGTAAAAAAATGTCCTCCTTATCTGTAGTCTAACCTAGTCAACACCAAAAATTAGGACCTGTCTTAACAAATTACTTGGCTTTTAGCCAGATGACTTTCATAATAACCTTTTTCTTCCCCAGTGCCTTTACCCTTTGCTGGCTTCTGTTCTGGGCTTTCTCCTGTACCTGTTTGAATCACAGAATCAGAATCAACAAGGTTGGAAAAGACTTCAAAGATCACCAAGTCCAACCTGTCACCCAAGACCTCATGACTAGACCGTGGCACCAGGTGCCACATCCAATCCCCTCTTTAACACCTCCAGGGACGGTGACTCCACCACCTCCCTGGGCGTCATGGAAGTTTGCTGTTCACTCCTGCTATGCAAGAGGAGTGAAATAACCATTTGAGGTGCTGAATATCTTTGAGCCTTGATTGCTTCTAGGCAAAATCCATGCTGGCACACTGGCAGACAACCACAGAATAACCTCAGAGTTAGAGCAGCTGATTGGTGGTGTGGGCCGGATCACCGTAGATCTCGCCTGAAAGAATAAAACTAACAATATGCACTTCTGCAGAGCATTTTGAGCTTTTATAGTCAGAGCACTGTGTCATTGCTTAGTACTATTATCTTTGTTTTCACTCGAACAGTGCCATTGGTGTCGATGGGACTTGCCAAAATGTGCTTGCTGAGGCCTTGAACCAGCAATCCCAGACCTAATGATCCTCTTCCCAACAGTCTTAGTTGTTTAGAGAATTTTTTGACATGCACAAATAAAGACACTTAAAGAACAAATAGCACCTGATTTCCATATACAGAGTCTTTGGGAAAACACCACCCCATCAATTATGTATTTTTTTTAAACACTGCCTTTTATTTCTCTGTCTAAAGGGGCCCATTTAATACTGCGAGTAATGTTCTGAGTAATACCGGGCTTGGCACAAATGAGGCGCTTAACTGAGTTCCTTATTTTTATTATCCATTGTCTGCTAACCACTTTTCTGTTGTTTCATTAATTTGCCTTTTCCCCAGAGAAGGAAGGATGGCAGCTCGGCGTGTGCTGAAAGCTGTCTTGGTGGATCTCAACGGCACACTTCACGTTGAAGACTCGGCTGTGCCAGGCGCGCAGGAAGCTCTTAAAAGGCAAGCTACCTTTTTTGATTTCCTCTGCCAGCACAAAGGTGCTTCTTGGAACGGACCTGAAGCTGCTCCCTTTTTGTGCTGTTGTAGATAGGCGAATACCTGGCCAAATCCTGCTTTTATTCACACCTGTATTAGTGCCAGGAGAAATCAGCAAAAGGCCTTCAGCATGAGAGTGGTGAAGCCCTGGAATGGGTTGTCCAGGGAGGTGGTTGAGGCCCTGTCCCTGGAAGTGTTTAAGCCCGCCCAGGCTGGATGAGGCTCTGGCCAGCCTGATCTAGTGTAGGGTGTCCCTGCCTGTGGCAGGGGGGTTGGAACTAGATGATCCTTGTGGTCCCTTCCAACCCTGACTGATACTATGATACTATGATACTAAATGAAAAGTTGCTGTGTGCCACCTGAGGCTCCAGATCTTTCTGAAGTTGCTCTCTATGTCTTTGAAAGTATTTTTTAATTCAGAATGTCTCAGCAGCCTTCACCGAAGTGGAAAGTAAAGCTAACCTGAATTACCCAACATACACTGAAGTCACTTCAGCTCAGCTGGTCCTCAGTGCTTTGTTTAACTACAGGAACCTAATTGCATGTCTGAGCCCTTTCACAGTATCACAGTATCACTAAGGTTGGAAGAGACCTCAAAGATCATCGAGTCTAACCTGTCACCACAGACCCCATGACTAGACCATGGCACCAAGTGCTACGTCCAATCCCCTGTTGAACACCTCCAGGGACAGTGACTCCACCACCCTTTGTCTGTGGTGAGCTAAGGTAGAATAACAGAACAGCTTGGTGCAGCGTGCAAGGCATCCTTTGCAGAGTTCTCATGCAATTTGTCATTAGGAAAGGGGTCTTTACTAATAGGGTGGTGGGATACTGGAACAGGTTGCAGGCCCCATCCCTGGAGACATTCAAGGTCAGGCATGGGGGGCCTCTGAGCAAACTGATGTCCCTGCTTACTGCGGGGGGGTTTGACTAGGTGACCTTTAAAGGTCCCTCTAGGTAAACAAACACAGCTGCTTTTTAGGATGGGAAGCATTTGATAGTGCAGCCCATGTGTTGTGGAAATTTCAACACGTTAATGAACAGGACCCTTTCTTTTCTGATGAAGAGATGCCCAGAGAAACTGAGGTGTAGCAAAATGAGTGGCAAAGCAGGATATGGCCCTCCAGGGTATTTGTATTGTTGTATCACACTGTTTTCCTAGGAGGAGCGGGGCTGAGTTAAGAAGGAGACATTTTTACTGGAGTTTTATTGGCTGCTTAAATTTTCACAAAGCTAGACTGTTGCTCAGAGGAAAAGTTCACAGAGGGATTAGGAAACTCTGCATTTCTTTTCAAAAATAAGTGTGTGGAAACAATTATTTCCTGAAGGTGTAAAATTGCAGCCAAGTAAAAACTTCTAAAGCATTGGGTGCTTTTCCATTACCCATTCATTGGACCTTGTCTACCTGGTCTTTCATGCTGCAGGGAGAGCTTGTTCCAGATGAGGGTCAACATTCAACCTGGTCTATTCTAATCTAATCTATTCTATTCTATTCTATTCTATTCTATTCTATTCTATTCTATTCTATTCTCCAAAATCTGTATGTGTTTATATAAAAGTAGTGATACTGTCAAAAAGAGCTCAGTGTGTCCTGTCTACTGCTCATTTCTGACCCCCTCAGGCAGTAGACTGGATAGAAGAAATCGCTTCTGTAGAATGAGAAGACAAACTGCTTTATAAAGCCATTGATTGTTCTCTGTTTTCTGCTTCTGCTTAGTTCCTGCTGAGCTGTGCTCATGCAGGCCCTGTCCAGGCTTTGAGAAGGGAAAGGGAAGAGAAGGGATGAGAGGCAGGGAGAGTGTGGTGCTATTTATCAGCTTCAGCTTGTCACAGGTATAGAGGGCAGGTGTCATCATTTCACTGCAAAGAACAGCAGGTCTTTTTGCTTAGAAGTTTGAAAAAATACTTTCCCATGCCTTTTTTCTGCTAATCCACATCATTGTCCTTCCTAACAGGAAGCCAAAGTGATTGGCATGCAGTGTGCAGTGTATCTTTCTGAGCAGCAGACCAGACAGGAGAACAAAGTGGCAGGTGCAAACCAGTCTCCACCATTGACCAACTTGATTCTGATGTTCCTCATGCAGTCATGATGCAAGTGGTTTGTTTCTATAGCAACAAACAGAAAGTGATGGTGGGGGAATAATTAAAGGGAGCACTGTGGAAATTGTCATGTAAGATTGTCTGATTGTATGGCAGTGTGTACTGTCAGTGTGGGGCAGTAATGTGCTTTTATGTGGTACTGGTGTTTCTCAGGAAGGGGAGATACAGCTGCAGAAGCTGGTGTAAAACCTCCACACACGTAACACTGGCCTGTGGAGCATCCTGCGTCTCCAAATCAGCCACAGCTGCTGTGAAATTCCTCTGGCATGTGGAATTCAATGTATTAATTTGGCATCAAGGTTCTTTATTTACTTTGGTCCAGGATGCAGTTGATCCAGAAAACAGGGCTGGTTAATGTAGCCTGAACTCAAAGGTTTTTCAGACTCACAGCTGTTGATCCTTGATGAGTTTGTTACTATGACAAAGCTGGAGTTTGGATTCACCTTTTTGCTCCTGGCCTTTCCTCCAAGCAGGAGAGACTTGATCTTGTTCTGGTGGCTGTATTTCTTGCCATCTATTTCACATTGCCCTCCAGTTACACAGAAGTGAACAACTTTGTGGTTCTTGTGTGACCCTAGTCCTCTGGTGTAGTGGGTGGGAGTTTCCCATTGCATTAACTGGGCACAGCCAGCTCAGATGGAAGTGGATGGAAGCTGTATTTGCAAAGCAAAAACTACACTCTACAATGGAATGCAATGAACAGGTACAAAGTATACAGGATTTACAATATTACACAGGTATTTACAATCAGAAAATAGTGTGGAAACCCCCCTGGACTCCCTCTGGGATCCCAGAGAGCAGGGGAGCTGCTCCACTGCCCCCCCTCCCCCCCCCCCCAAACTTGCCAAAGCCCCCCTTGTACCAAAAGGGAGAGAAGCTGGAAGAAGAGCAGTGTTCATCTGATCTGTTTCTCAAGGCCAGCCAGAAAGCAATTAGAAGGCTCCGAGGTGACCTCATTGTGGCCTTCCAGTATCTGAAGGGGCCTACAAGAAGGCTGGGGAGGGACTTCTCAGGCTATCAGGTAGTGATAGGACTAGGGGGAATGGAATGAAGCTGGAGGTGGGGAGATTCAGGCTGGAGGTGAGGAGGAAGTTCTTCAGCATGAGAGTGGTGAAGCCCTGGAATGGGTTGTCCAGGGAGGTGGTTGAGGCCCTGTCCCTGGAGGTGTTTAAGAGCAGTCTGGATGAGGCTCTGGCCAGCCTGCTCTAGTGTGGGGTGTCCCTGCCCATGGCAGGGGGGTTGGAACTAGATGATCCTTGTGGTCCCTTCCAACCCTGACTGATACTATGATACTGTTCTGGAGGTTCTCCCCAGCAAAGCAGAACAGCCAAGCAGCTAGAGAAGAGAAGGAATGGGGCTGAAAGCGAAGTGTGTGAGATGTTTATAGAGCACTTGCTTCTATCCCAGATGCTCTGCCTAATGCAATTTGTTTAGAATAATCTTTTGTTTTCCTCTTCACACCCAGTAGTGAATTATTTATATTTCTCTACTTTTCTGCTCAAAATCTGCCGCTAACTTTTCAAGGCATAGCCTAAAACTGCCACACCTGGGGATGTATAGTCTTGTTGTCTGCAGCCTGTAGAGGAACAGTCCTTGTTTGATGTAGAGAGGAAGGTGTTGTGACCAGTTTGCCTTTGCTCTTCGTCCGGCAGGCTGCGCGGTGCGCCGGTTACCATTCGGTTTGTGACCAACACAACAAAGGAGTGCAAGAGAGACCTGCTGGAGAGGCTGACAAAGCTGGGATTTGACATTGCAGAAAACGAGATCTTCACATCTCTGACTGCAGCCAGAAATCTCCTGGAGCAAAAGCAAGTGCGGCCTCTCCTCCTGGTGGATGACAAGGCCCTGTCTGACTTCACGGGTGAGGTGGTAAGAAAGCAGCGTGAGGGGAGTCACTGAACAACTTGAGAAAAGACTGCTCTCTGTTCTGTGGAATGACAGACTTCAATGGCTGTCAATGGGCCCATGTCCCTGTGGAGGCCAGGGACAAGCAGAGTCCCTCAGGGATCAGTCCTGGGACCAGGCTTGTTCAACATCTTTGTGGGTGCCATGGACAGTGGCATTGAGTGCACCCTCAGCAAGGTTGCTGATGACACCAAGCTGTGTGGTGCAGCAGACAGCTGGAGGGAAGGGATCCATCCAGAGGGACCTGGACAGGCTGGAGAGGTGGGCACAAGCCAATCTCAGGAGCTTCAACAAGACCAGGGCAGGCTCCTGCAGCTGGGTCGAGGCAATGCCAGGCACAAATCCAGGCTGGGCAGGGACTGGCTGGGGAGCAGCCCAGAGGAGAGAGACTTGGGGGTGCTGGTGGAGGAGAAGCTCAACAGGAGCTCTCAGTGTGCACTTGCAGCCCGGAAAGCCAATCAGAGCCTGGGCTGCAGCAGGAGAAGTGTGGCCAGCAGGGCAAGGGAGGGGATTCTCCCCCTCTACTCAGCTCTGGTGAGACCCCACCTGGAGTACTGCCTCCAGTTCTGGAGCCCCTATTCCAAGAGGGATCTGGAGGTGCTGGAAGGTGTCCAGAGAAGGGCCACGAGGATGAGCAGAGGGCTGGAGCACCTCTCCTATGAGGACAGACTGAAGGAGTTGGGGCTGTTCAGTCTGGAGAAGAGAAGGCTCCGAGGTGACCTCATTGTGGCCTTCCAGTATCTGAAGGGGGCCTACAAGAAGGCTGGGGAGGGACTTTCAGGCTATCAGGGAGTGATAGGACTAGGGGGAATGGGATGAAGCTGGAGGTGGGGAGATTCAGGCTAGATGTGAGGAGGAAGTTCTTCCCCATGAGAGTGGTGAAGCCCTGGAATGGGTTGTGCAGGGAGGTGGTTGAGGCCCCGTCTCTGGAGGTGTTTAAGACCAGGCTGGATGAGGCTGTGGCCAGCCTGATCTAGTGTGGGGTGTCCCTGCCCATGTCAGGGGGGTTGGAACTAGATGATCCTTGTGGTCCCTTCCAACCCTAACTGAAACTATGAAACTATGAAACTATCACCCAACACCATCTAATCAACTCAACCATGGCACCAAGGGCCTCATCCAGGCTCTTCCTAAACACTTCCAGGGATGGTGACTCCACCACCTCCCTGGGCAGCCAGTATGCTGCTGGCCACGATGATGCCTGACATTCTAAACTATCCAGATTCATAAAGGTCCTTCGTTTTAAATTAATGATAAACAGCCTGAAGTCAGAGATTCTTGAGGAGTCCTGGAAAATAGTCAGGAGTTCAGGTAATTTCCAGTGGAGGGGAAAAAAAGAGTAATCTTATCACCAGATCATCAGTTTTATTGCTCCAGTAATCATTTGTTTCATTGCAAGGTTGTGTTAATTTGTTAGAAATCAGGTTTCCCTCAGCTGTGGCACAGAGGTTTTGCTCATGAAGAGCTGAAAAGCCATCATGTGAGCTCATGCAGAAGGTTCTCTCTCTTAACAGATCATTACTCAATGTTAAATCTCTTGGTAGTTATCACTAACTTACCTGGTAGTGAACATCTAGGCCTCCCTCCATGTGCTTTGGTACCACAACTGGTGGCTGAAAATTTATCACCCTGAATTCTCTATAAAGACCTGCTTCAGTTTCAGATGTTCCCATTCCCTTCCTTCAGCAATAAGGGGATTAGAAGATATATTCTAACTTGGACATGTCTGATGGTTGCCTGAAGGTGGAACACTTAGTCCTTGACTTAGCCACATTGTTGTTGTTTTAAGCATGGTGAAAAATAGCCATTTTTTAACATACTGAGGGTTCAAAGCTGAGTCTTTCATTGAAAGTCAAGAAAGCAAAGATGTGGATGTCCTGCCCACTGCTCTCTGCCCCTGAACTGAAATCCTTATGGATGTGAAACTTAAGTAGGTTATAATCTTGCTAGTAACCAGACAGTTCCTGTTAAATTTTAGTGCCACAGCCTAGTCAGTGATCTTCAGAAAGGAAAGTGCTGAGGAAAAAAGCCTCCAAGGGCGCTGAGAGCAATGGAACCTGATAATCTATTCTACATAATATTGTGTCCATATAAGCATGCCTCTAGCAATATTCTGTATTTGTGTGCTTGGGAAGGCTTTCTGGGGTCAGACAGCAGCTGTTGAGCAGAAGGTATTTAAATCAGTGTAATCTCCATCTATTTGGGATCTTTGCAGCAGTTTTACAGTAGCTGATGCTAACTTTTGTAAAAAATGGCAGAGAGATCCATGGAGCATGTTGGTGACATTATATCTGCTGCTTGGGTCTGGAGGGGACTGTTTTGGTTTTTCACTGCAAGAGGTTTGCCTCATTCTCTCAGTGCTGCTTTTGAAGCATTTAGAGTAGAGTAGAATAGAATAGAATAGACCAGGTTGGAAAAGACCTTCAAGATCATCGTGTCCAATCCATCATCCAACACCACCCAATCAACTAAACCATGGCACCAAGCACCCTATGAAGTCTCTTCCTAAACACCTCCAGTGATGGTGACTCCACCACCTCCCCAGGCAGCCCGTTCCAGTGGGAATGGCCAATCACTCTCTGTGTAGAACTACTTCCTAATGTCCAGCCTAAACCTCCCCTGGCACAGCTTGAGACTGTGTCCTTGTTCTGGTGCTGGCTGCCTGGGAGAAGAGACCAATCCCCACCTGGCTACAACCTCCCTTCAGGTAGTTGTAGAGAGCAAGAAGGTCTGCCCTGAGCCTCCTCGTTTCCAGGCTAAGCAACCCCAGCTCCCTCAGCCTCTCCTCACAGGGCTGTGCTCCAAACCCCTCACCAACTTTGTTGCCCTTCTCTGGACACCTTCCAGCATCTCAACATCTGTCCTAAACTGAGGGACCCAGAACTGGACACAGGACTCAAGGTGTGGCCTAACCTGTGCTGAGCACAGGGCAGAATGACCTCCCTGCTCCTGCTGGCCACACTATTCCTGATTTAAGCCAGGATGCCATTGGCCTTCTTGGCCACCTGGGCACACTGCAGGCTCATCTTCAGCCTACTCTTAACCAGTACCCTCAGGTCCCTTGCTGCCTGGCTGCTCTCCAGCCACTCTGACCCCAGCCTGTAGCACTGCATGGGGTTGTTGTGGCCAATGTGTAGAACCTGGCACTTGGATGTGTTCAGTCTCATGCTCTTGGACTCTGCCCATCTGTCCAGCCTGTCGAGGTCCCTCTGCAGAGCCCTTCTACCCTCTAACAGAACAACTCCTGCCCCCAGCTTGCTGTCATCTGCAAACTTACTGATGATGGACTCGATGCCCTCATCCAGATCATCAGTAAAGATATTGAACAGGATGGGGCCCAGCACTGATCCCTGGGGCACACCACTGGTGCCTGGCTGCCAGCTGGCTGTGGCACCATTCACCACCACTCTCTGGGCTCAGCCTCCAGCCAGTTCCTAACCCAGCTCAGAGTGCTGCTGTCCAAGCCATGGGCTGCCAGCTTGGCCAGGAGTTTGCTGTGTGGGACAGTGTCAAAGGCCTTGCTATACAAAGTACAATGCTTTGAATTCCCATTAATGGCTGCTATTGAATTGTTCTTGGCTGATCTCTCTATTGAAGTTGTTCATAGATGGATGAATGTAATGTATTACATTCATGTGCAGTGCAGTGCAGTATACTGTGATACTGTAAAAGACCCAAGTGCTTTTAAGAGAGATGTCACCAATCCACATGGTGTCTCCCTCAGAGTATGCATTTTGCTGTCTGAGCTGACTGAAGGGCATGTGGCAGGAGATGGCAGCCAGCAGGCTGCAATGTCAGCCTCTGGGGACCTTGGAGGTCTCATTGTCCCTATAAAGGTGTCAGACATAATGCTGTGTGAAGGCAGAAGAAAACCCCCAACAGGTGCAGGATACAGCTAATAACTTAACCTGTCATAAATAAAATCATCTGGTATTTCCATTTCTCCTCTAGGTGTTGCTCTGCTTCCATTGCTGGTTCTGTGCACAGGTGACACTGCCATGCAAAAAGAGTTGTTCTCTGGAGAGGTTCAGGACAAAGGATGTGCAAGCTATTCTCCAGGAGAGCAATGCACATTACAAAAAAGACCTTCCAGAAAGGGCAGGACAGATCTGGTGTAATACCTTCTAGATCATACTGCACTGCTGTCTACCATCACAACCAGGCTGATGCGTGGGGCAGCAGTCAGGCTTTGTACACACTGGGTGGAGTTTTCCCTGACTAGAAAGAACAGAAGTACTGTGTGGAATTCACTAGTCTTCCTGCTCTACTGTTCCACAAAGCAGATGAATATATATATGTGTATAAACAGATTCTTAGAGAAGAGGAAGTGATGCAGCTTAAAAAGGGATTTGAGCAGCCTGCTGCATTTCAGTGGAGGCACTGAGAGAGTGACTGTTTGACAGCTGCTCCTAAGGCTACCCAGCTGCATTGTTGTGTTCACTGGAAAGGCTGGCAGAATCTAGATAGAG